>BQNB010022907.1:0-62430 GCA_026074375.1 Tanacetum coccineum | reverse complement strand
TAATATTAACTTGAACAACACTTAATCCTAGGAAATCCTAATTCTATATTTTAGAAACATACATTCAATAACAATTTAAATATGCTTCTGTTGATGCATCTGATTGGATCTCTTGTTCTGGACCAGCTGCTACTAATGAGTATGAGTAACATACAAACCCAATTAATCCAAAGTGGCAACTGCACATAATGATCTAACAACGGTATACTTCAAATTTTCGAGAAAGTTTTGTCAACTCCTGTTGTATAACTCACAGTTAGTGCCATAATAGTTAGCGACATTTATTAAACGAAACATAAGTGACATTCCATTCTTGTGTCTCGGTTTGAGACATAATAAATTATAGATAAAATGAAAGAGTATGTCAATATGATCACCCGATGAATAAATAAGTGCACATGCTCAATTTTGTTAAATTCTTCTCTTAGAATTGTCAAGGGAGACACCGGTAAGAACAACCTCATTTATTGATGCTGCATGTGTACACAAGTCAAGAAATGTGAGAAAAAAAATTCAATATTACTGGTAACAAAAAATCTTTTAGATGAGTTGGTATGCATCTAGACGTGTTTGTAGTAACAGGCTAACCATGAGAACGATGTACTTATATATCACAATACTTGCACAACACTAATCTATACAGAGGTAACTATAATAGGGTGACTTTCATAATCTCTAACCTGATGTTTGTATGAAGAATGCGTGTGACGTGCTAATAAACGAATGATGAACCTACATCAGATAAAAATGAGCACTTGCTTAAATAAGCTTAAAATAATCTAAATAGAAAAATGAACATATGAAAAAAATAAAGAGTCATGTATCATACTCTCTAAAAGTGACCACATTCAGTATTCTAGACGTAAACCTGAAAAAGGAAAAAAACAATTTTAAGATTATTCATAAACTTCAGATAACCTCGTTTTAAAACTTCTACACATGGGTTTTTATTGTAAATCAGTCGTACCTTAATATGTGGAATATCAGTTGGTAAGTCGTCATAAACGCGTGTCGTAATAATATAAAGTATATTCCATTAGATAAGAAAATTACTTTAGGAAAAGTAATAGTCTATCTTTCGAGTGTCTTATCCCGGCGAGAGATGAATTTGAAATCCACGAAAGTATTTTGTTTGATGCTTGAATATCGAATATTTTTGTTTTTGGTTTTAAACTAAAAAATTAATAAAATATAGAAAAACTAGATAGCAAATAACAAGCAATTAAACGAAGAACGCCAATTTACTTAACAAGCATAAAATAAACTACTCACTACTCATAAGGATCAAACAAACAAAGCTAAACATTTTAAAATAAGTTATACTAATTAATTGAAAAAGGGTAGAAAATAGAACCGAATTGAAGAGCCGCAAATAAACGAATACCACCCAATTTATTTAGCTAAAACAAATAAACAAATTCGGTCTAGCTAAATAAACCCTTAAGCTCTATGCCTCATGAGTAGACCGGTACCAAAGCAACAAAACATACCAAAAAAATGTTAATAAAAACTTATAATATTCTAATTACTTTTGATAGTCTCATTTACATATATACAATCCTCATTAGGCATGCTGCCAGAATAGCATTATGCCCTTTAGCATGCTTAGGGATGGCAATGGGTGAGAAAAAACCCATAACCCACGGGTACCCGCATGTAAATGGGTGGGTAATCCCATCAATTTTCACCCGTGGGTAGGTCGTGGGTGAAAAATTGTACCCATCAGTGGGTGATGGGTGGGTGACGGGTAATGTATACCCATCATGGGTGTACCCATCTAAAATACCCACGGGTGTACCCACCTAAATAACCTTGCGTGTACCCGTAAACTCATTTGTGTTGGAGTAAAATTTATGATACTACTTAAATATTTGTGAAGTTGTTGGTATATATTTGATAATTACCTAACTCTTCAAAGATATATACATGATACATTTTAGTTCAGACATGTGATTTGGTGTAATGACATTTAATTTGCTAGTTTCAGACACGTGTTTTAAGTATTTTGTGAACTCGGTATTTGGAAAATATGATATGGTGTCTTGTAAAGTAGTTTCCATATCATTGTTTTGCAATTTTGTTGCATTTTCAATAACCCACGGGTGATGGGTACCCGCGGGCATAGGCATGGGTAAAAAGTTATACCCACTAGTGGGTGACAGGTGGGTGATGGGTGAGAAAAAATCCACGTGGGTGGGTGACGGGTTTGAGGTACCCGTACCCATTACCCACGGGTGCCATCCCTAGTAATGTGGTCCAACAAATCAATCCTAAATGCATATCCAATCTAAATATTAACCATAGAAACACTAAAGCCCAATTGCAATTCTATACTAAGTGTACCCAATTGATTTTCGAATTTGGGCTTATATCTAGAACAGATGAGCAACGAGTATAAGAACTAGTTGCAAAATTTTATTAAGCTAAACCTACAACTATAATAAGCTAATCTAAATAAGCCACGACAAATGAAACAATAATCCAATAAGCTATCAAGGACTTATAAGCTAAACACCATCAAAATAAGCTAAATCGAAAGGAAAGAGTAGAATAGAAAATGTAATAAAAATTAGCTTAAGCTTATTTTTTTTTTGGAATATTTAAGCTTAGATACGAATCGAATAAGCCAACAGAGAGCTTATCCTAGTGACGAAATAAGCTGGAAAAAAAACAGATAAGAACAATAAGCTACCAACAGCTTATACGAGGACTAAACTAATTCTAAGCTTATTTGGAAACTTATTTGATCAAAGCTTATTAAAGAAAGGGATAGACGAAACTAATAAGCTAAAGGATAGCTTATTACTTTCGGTATTCTTACCTTAATAAGCCAGAAAATAAGACAGAAAAATAAGCTAAAAAGAAGCTTATTTCGATAAGCTAATACGAGAAAGTAAAGAAAAAGCGACAAGAATAAGCCATAAAATCTTAACCCTACTTCATTATCAACAAGCTAAGAGTTTACAATATGCAAGACAATAAGCTGCTACAAAAGCTTTTAAAGAGCTGAAAGAAAAAAAGATAAGCTAATCTACTCCTAAAGCTAACCATCACTAACTGCTAAAAAAATAAGTTGCTCCCTTCATTAAATAGCCAAAGTCCAGGGGTATTTATGTAACTTCTGCCCAATCATTATATCAATGATTAGCCAGTCATATGCATGGGAGCGAGTGACCTCGGATCGTGGGTATGCAGAAGTGGATCCAACCGTTCCATTGGCGCCACGTGTCCTCTTTAATTGCTTAGCTCGTACGCGTTTATTTTCAATCACTAGATCACATTTGCAATGAAATGAAAGTCTAAACAAAATGCCCCACCACGTGTTGCTTTATGAAAGGTTGAAAGAAATATAGTGGGAGGGAACGTGATGGTTTGGGAATTATTTGGGGGCACGTGATCTTCTTTATTCCTTCTTCCTAATTTTTGAAATGAATTAAGATATAACACTTTGCTCGCCACGTGTAAAAATTCTACTCGCCCTCTCAACTTAGTGGAAGGTCACGTGACCTTGTAGTACTTAATTTGGAGCATGTGCAGCTAACGTCATCTCCCTTCTAATACTCAGATTTTATTTTGGGCTTTTGATAATTGTTGGGCTTTTAATGGATTGGGCTGGCCCGGCTCATAAAATGGTTTACGAGCTGGCCCAATAAAATTCGAGGGCACCGTTGGACTAGTTTTCTCGTGCTTTTTCCAATGGCATGCTCGGGGACTTTCACTGCTTTGTCTTGATCTTGATTTTTAAGCACACTTGATCGACATGAACCCGTAAATACCCGTTTTTGCACCGTTTTTAATCCGTTTTACCTGCAAGACATAAAAATACCAAACAAACATATTTGCAATATAATTAAGCATATTTTAGTATTTTTAGTCCAATTAATAATGTTTTACGGGGAACAAAAGATGTGTGTTTAAGCACACATCAAACTCCCCCACACTAAGCCATTGCTGGTCCCACACGCAATGTTAATAAAACAAACCCGGAAATAAATAATTTTATCCTCCTTTAACTTATGATCCCTCACAATCAAACAAGAACAGAAAAGGTCAATTAAGAAGGTTCAAAAATCATTTAATTTGCAAGCACCCCCGTTTTAACCATTTATTTAAAATAAAAGATAAAAGCTAAGATAAAAAATTTATAAAATTTATTAAGAAGGCTTTAAGAACGGAAGTTCGTCATCCTTGACTTTTCACAATCCTCAAACTAAGCTTAAAACGAAATCATAGCTAAATATAAGATTAGATGCTAACACTACTCATAAATGCTAATTGTGTAAGTAAAAACTTAACTTTTCGCTCTCATTATTCTTAAATCCTCTAAAGATTTTATTCTTATTATTGGTGACAAATAAATTAAGTCCTTATTCATATAAAGTAAACCCGGTTTGGACCATAATTAGTTTGAAATCCTTTCCTAAAGAGACGATATGGTGAGAATAAGGTCTACATTAAGGTTTTAATTTCGCATGATTTTGGGGTTATCCTTTTATTTCATCCGAAACAACTCAACTACGAGTCCAGAGACGGAGGCTTTATTTAGATAACCCCGGAGTCGAAATTTGGCTTTATTATTATTATTATTGCAACATTATTATCCCTCAGTCCTTTAAACAGCTGCCACATCGGTATGCAAGCCGACCATGGTCCAGGAGTCATATTTCGACCAGGAGATCTTCGACCTTTTTAAAGGCTGCAACATCGGGCGTCCTAACCGACAAGATACAGCAAACTTTTATCAGTCTCGGATTTATTATTCTTACTATGGGCCTTCTTTTGAAAACTGCCACATCGGCAGCGAACCGACCAGAGACAGTAAACTTTATCAAGCCCAAGTCTTCATATATTTAATATTACCTCCACCATTTAAACGACTGCCACATCGGTATGCGAGCCGACCATGATCCAAAAGTCTTATTTCGGCTTCGGTTTATTATTACATTATAGCTAAATTTCAAGTCCCGTGGTCTTTTAACAACTGCCACATCGGTATGCGAGCCGACCATGGTCCAGGAGTCTATTTCCCCACAACACTGACAAAACCTCGATGTGTACCTTAATTTCACCAGAAGGAATCTCTACGAAGTGATCTAAACTAAAAATCCCAAAAACCAAAGTAACTTTATTTATTCAACAATTATATAATGTTTATTAAGCTGGTGGGAGCAAAAAGCCACAATTAACCTTTATGAGCTCTAAAGAGATCCAACTACTCCACGTTTAGCATCTAACTTATATAAAACTCTATCATTTCTCGTTCTTTGCAAAATTTTAAAGTTAAGCAAACGCTTAGTCTAAAAAGCTAAGGGGAAAGCTAGAGTTTAAAACTCGGTCAAGTCAAAAAAAAGCTACTAGTTTATGGGCCTATGTATTTTATATTTTTATATTTACTAATTTTTTTTTCATCTATGTTATATATATATATATATATATATTTATATATATTATATTTATATATTGCTATATAACAAAAACATTAAAATTTAAATTTTAGCGTCAAAGCGGGGTCTGGGTTGCGTGGGAACACAGACAGGCACAGGTAATATCATATTTTGGCAGAAATCCCCTCACACTTAGAATGGAACATTAGCCTCAATGTTCAAAAGCATCGGGTTTTAACCCCACACTTAGGAACGAAAAAGGCAAATGCAAAAAAATTCCAAGTGTGAAAGGGGTAACAATACATATATAAATGATCAGGATCGAAGATTCCAATAAGCAGAAGATCGAAGACCGGATGATTGGAGGATTGAAAACAACCACGGGTCTTCACGATCTTAAGGAATCCTGTAAAAACAGTACCACAAACCATAGAAAGAAGCACGCCTCCACACTTGGGCTATAAAATCACACACTCATTTATTAAGAAAATAGAAAGAAGAAAAGACACGGGTTGCCTCCCGAGAAGCGCTTGTTTTTTTTATGAGTCGCTAGCTTGACTCACCCAAAATTAAAGTTTTATTAAAGCAAAAATGGTAGGAATATCTTCGGTGGAACTCTTACAAACTTCTGATTTGACGAAAATAACAATAATTCCAGGATCAAATACTTCATTTTCATCTCATAGCAGGAATATATTTAAGGATAGAAATTTGAGGTATTCCTTAGAAAAGACGAGGCCAAAATTATATGATAAAAAAAATAGCAGTCTCGGGCCAAGTATGTCAAAAACACGATGAGAACCAAAAATGCCATAACGAAAGTATGAGAAGGTAAGGATTGGTTTAGGCATGGTTAAATCAAAATTTAACTTTTCGTACAGAGGTGGGGTTTGTGCGGTACTTTATGGGCTATAATTTTGCACCTCATCCATTATTGTCTCCGTTTCTGACTCATCACTCCCCTCATTGTGAATACCAAAGATTGGATTGTCTGAATTTAAAGTAAATTTAGAATCGAAGTCAAACAAAGGATCTGTGATAGTCATGTTGAAAGTTTTGGAAATACAATAAAGAGAATCCAAGGGTTTCTCGGATACCCTTGGGATTGGAACAAGGTCACCAATATCCTCATGAGAATTAAGTTCGATTTCCTCGTCCCCCATTAAAAAGGTATTCGGCGGTTCCTTAATAAGAGGTTTGATCTCTAACTTATTTGCCTCTAAAGGTTCATCCTTTAATAAATTTTCAAGAAAAAGGATATCTCCCTCCGGATCATTATTAAGCTCTAAAGGAGGGAGATCGCTCGAGATTTCATCATTTAATAATCTTCTAGAAAAAGAATATCTCCCTTTGGATCGAATTTATCATCATCAACTTCCGATGAAATCGAATCATGATGAGGAAGAAGTGTGTCGGTCTCCTCCAAGATAGAATCACTATCCCTGGTGGGAGTGAGAGAAAGAGAGAGAGAGACACGACCACAGGGTCAGAAGAAGGAGTGGGACTGCCACTCAAATGGTGAATCAATTTCTGATCTTCAATCATCTCAGAAGGTTCATCATCATCACTTTCATCGAAGTCTGAATAGTAAAAGGTGTTAGGATGACCTAGTCTTGGATTATGTTGAACACTTTTAATTGTGTATCCAATGTCATTTCCAAGGACCTCAACTTGTTCACTCGATGCGAAAGTAGTCTTAGAATAATGAGCACTCATATCAGTGGTAGTTTCATAATACACTTCAGCGTCCCACTGAAAATGATGATGTGTCATATTCTCGATTAAATCATATGCTTCTTGAGGAGTCTTCCGCATGAAATTACCGCTGGCAGCCACCATAAGTCGTTCTTGGTCAATCATCGCAATTCCATAGTAAAAAGTAAGGATTTGATTAAGAAGCAAAATTCTATGGTCGGGACATTTTCGCAAACAAGATTTAAATCTTTCCCAAGCTTCAAATATTGATTCGGTAGGCAATTGCCAGAAATTAAGAATTTCTTTCCTAAGTTGCAACGTTTTAGAATATGGAAAGTATTTTGAAAGAAACTTGAAGACCATCTCTTCCCAAGTATGAATATAATGAGTTTTAAGAGTATAAAACCAAGATTCAGCTTCGTGGGTTAAAGAGAATGGAAAAAGATTGAGATTGATGATGTCTTGAGAAACTCTATTTTGCTTAATGAATTGGGTGATAGATAAATATTTGTCTAGGTGCTCATTTGCATCTTCATCTTTAAATCCATGAAATTGACAATTCTGTCGAAGTAGCTAAACCATATGATTTTTCAATGCAAAATTGGTACCCGGAACGGTTATCTGAACAATCGGTCCTCCTCTACCGATGAGTGACGGTCGATAAAAATCCTCCATGGTCCGAGGATCATGGGAATGAGAGGAAGAAAAGAACATCGTGAAGAATTAAACAATATAAGAAGAGAAAGAGATAAGAATTAAACGCTAGAGAGGATAATGAAGATTGTTATATATATATATATATATATATATAATGTAATCTTTTTTGGATTTTTAATATTTATATAAAAGAAAATAAAATAGAAATGGAAAATATTTTTGGGTTTTTTATTTAGAAAATAAAATGAAAATATATTTGGTATTTTAAAATTCTTATATAAAAGAAAAGAAAATAAAATAGAAAAAGAAAATATTTTTGGATTTTTATATTTTTATAAGTACGAAAATAAATTTTCAAAAGAGAAAGGATCTTCAAAGCACTAACTTCAAACACCACGTGAAAATCGTACACCTCTCCCCGGCAGCGACGCCATTTTGATATAATGTTCAAACGCGTGTCGTAATAATATATAGTATATCCCGTTAGATAAGAAAATTACTTTAGGAAAAGTAATAGTCTATCTTCCGAGTGTCGTTTCCACAACGAGAGATGAATTGAAATCCATGTTAATGTTTTGTTTGATGCTTGAATATCAAATATTTTTATTAAACTACTCGCTACTCATAATGATCAAATAAGCAAAGCAAAACATTTACATTCTAAGCTACACTAATTAATTGAAAAAGGATAGAAAATTGGACCGAACTGAAGAACCGCAAATAAACGAATACCACCCGATTTATTTAGCTAAAATAAATAATCAAATTAGGTCTAGCTAAATAAATCCTCAAGCTCCACGCCTCATGAGTTGACCGGTACCAAAAAGTTACAACACAAATTAAAACGAACTATTAAATGTTAAACATTTATACTATATCTTGCAAATCCTAAATTTCGCACTTTTGTTATAATAAACCACTGGCCCAAATTTATTCGCATGCCCAAGAATAAAAAAACACTAGCCAAGATCCAATACAAAGGCCCAAAGCTACTTCTACAAACCAAACGGCCCAACAGATCCTAATGTAACCCAAATGCTTATTCTAAGGTCCAGCAAGTAGAATTTTAGATACTAGCAAACAAGCTTAACCAACTAAATAAGCAAATCTGATAAGCCACCTAGACGAGAAAACACTAAAGAGCTAAAGCTTAATCAACTTAATCGAATAAGCACAAGTTTTAACAATTTAGTTAACAAGTCAAACGAAAATGCAACAACCTAAATTAAATAAGCTTTGGCATATCAAAACGAGATTAATACCATATAAGCATTAAATAAGCAAACGATAAACATTACAACTATGAAGGCTAAAATAGAGCACTAATTCAAACGAGCTAAAAGCCACAACTTTAAACAACAAGCACTTTTATAAAACGAATAAGATTCAATAAGCTATGCGAAATTTAAGCCATTTAAGCAACAATAATCCCTCTTAAGCTAGCGAAACAGCAACAAGTAGTTTAACAAAACAACAAGCACTTAAACGACTTATATCAAACTATGATATAGCAAATAAGCTCACAAAAATTGATTTAGCAATATAAGCTCATGTTAAACCAAATAAGTTAAATAGAAGCTTATCTTATCAGAAAATAAGAGCTTTTAATAACACAAAGACAATATAAGCACAACAATAAGCTATATCCGAGCTTATTTGAGCTTATTATTTCAATATATGCATCAAAATTAAGCTAATAATCCGAGTTATTATTTTGACAAAGTTTCTTAAAAAGTTTTGTGATGGATTGTAATCGATTAAGCTTTGGACGAGCTCTATTGGAGTCGTTCTTTTAATATTTTAATGGACTTTGAGAATAATAAGTTGAGTAGATAAGCGCTGAGAATAAACAGCTTATTTAATAAAGGCTTATTTTGTTATAGACAAAAGAAACCAATCGATTAAGCAAACTATAATTATGCTTAACATTATTTTGATAATTAAGTCATAATTCTTTTCACCGTGTTATATAACTGCGATAAAGCTAGTAACATCCAAACTTAGATACACATCAAGCAGAAAATTCGAAATAAGCTCAAATCCTAAAACAACAAAATAGCTCAATTTAAAATCAAAAAAAAAAACTAGTCTAAAAACTAATTTTTTTAAGTGTTCCAAAATGAGAGGGTGGAAGTATGTGGGTTTTTATAGGGGACATGAGGTGAGGGGTTTAAATAAGTGTGAAATTTGGACCCAAATATTGTGGTGATAATTGGCCAATCATTGGTTCTCCATGGGGGTCACTACGGATTATGACTTTTATTTTGCAGGATAGTTCCAGCAATTCTAGCTTGTGACACGTGCACTTTTTTGTTGGCCTCTTTGTAAGCAAAATTCTCACTGTTGGGCTCAATCGTGCATTAAAAACTTGAAATGCAATGAAAATGCCCCGCCTTTTGTCTTAGCTTACTACTCCGCTCTAAAATTAGATAGTGCTTTGGGACACATGGTTGCATATTATATTTACTCACTTTCACGTTGACTTAAGACGTAAAACGAAGTCTCAAAACTGTCAAACATAATTTATATGTTTCTTGTGTTGGACTATTATTTTGGGCTTTTGGAGCTTTAAGTTGCTGGTTTGGGGCTGGTCTTTGGCCCATAAACTGGGTTACGGCCTGGGCCCTATATGATCTAGAGGTCAACGTTGGACTTGTATATCTCATAGCGTTTTCAATGGCATAATCTCGGGACTGCTTTTACGACATTTGTCGTGATCTTGGATAATTTAAGACACTCGTGATCGAAAATAAAATAACTATTAATTCTGATTGTGCATTGTTTTCAATCTTATATTACCTGCCAAGACATTTTTTAAAAACTAGCAAAATAGTTTTTTGCAGTTATTTTATCCCTTATTTTGCATTTTTTAGTCGAATTTTTAAGTTGTTAGTAAGGGTTTACTCTTGTGTGGGTTTAAGCACACAATCACACGTCTTTCGTAATTAACTATATGTTTATCAAAGATACTGTTATATTTTTCATACAAAAATGCATACTAAATATGATTTGTGGTTTTTTACAGTTCATAGTTGATAAAAATTATCTATATATATCGTTATATGGTAAAACGTGATAAAATTCAATTATACTCTCTTCGTTTATTGATCGAAAAAATTTTGGTATCTTTATTGTTTTAGAATCCTTTAAAATTTTGTGTTTTCTGAGAAAATAATCTAACAAATTTTTTATATTGATGTGGTTTGTTATATTAGTTTTTATAAAATTTTCTTTTTTATAAATGCGTTTATATCGATTTAAAACTTGCTAAATTTAGTATCTCCTTCGTTATAAATTAGTTTTTCGTCGTTTCCTTAAATATTTAGAATTCCTCCAGATAGATTTAGTATTTTTTAAAATATAACAACATATAAATATACTTTATATTCGATAATTTTTAATCAGACCCTTATGTTATTTTGTTATAAAAATGTGTGTAAAACTTGCTTTTTGTAATTTTTAGTTATAGTAATTTTTGTTACAAGTCCTCTTACAACACAATATAACACGTGTCTATACATACTTAATGTCCTATAGGTCCATGATTTGGTACAAAATATTGGTCATAAGATAACTATATCTCACATCTCGCTTCTAGTTATAAACTTATTAAAAAGTAATTTTTAAAAATTATAGTTTATATATACTTTTTTTACTAAACACTTGAATTAATATCTTTGACTTTCCAATTACAAACATTATATTAACAATCCGATATTAACATATGTAAAATTATTTTATAACCAGGATTATATATTATACCATGATTACAAGTAAAATCCATTTTACAAGTTAATAAGTCTCTTAGATGGTGATTAACTATACAAACATCATATATGCAAAAATCACAAATGTAAAGAGATTAAGGTTTTTAGATAACCTTAATATGATGTAGGATGATAAACAATATGATCTAAACCCTAGTTTAGATATTATACCCAAGCTTCCAAGGCAAAGAAAACCCTAAATCCAAAGAAACCCTAATCTTGATCCTTGCTTGCTTAACCCTTTTAAACTCTAAACTAAACCTTCAAACCTTCTTGGTATACATTAGGTATGATGTAGGAATACTTGTATGTGTGGTAAATAAAATTTTATGGATTGTTTAGGTGTGTTTGTAGTGAGCCGTGGGTGGGAGAGTGACCAAGAGAGAATGTGTGAAGTTTTTAGCAAATGAAATGAGGTATGTGTTTTATCTAAGTCTTGCACTCTATTATAAACTCTAAATATATCTTAGACAATATCTTACAAAGTGTAAGAAAAGTGAAGGGGGCGTAGGTGGCTATGTGATTGGCAGGGGGAAATTAGAGTGTGTAAGTAAACTTGTAAGAACTAGTTAGTTAGACTTTATGAATTAGTTTCTTGCTAAGGTTTATCACACATGTTAATTTCCAAGTCAAAGTATTATATCTTTGTGTTTTTATCTCTATATATCCGGCCCCATATATATTAGGATAGAAAATGATAAATTTTTAAGTATTGGGTATAATAATGGGTATTTGGTTGAGTATAGATAGGTATTGGTGCTTCCGGGTATGCCTAAATGTATTTTATCACGAAACGTAAACACTTTACGTAACCAATAAAAATAAAATGCACAAAGTTAATAATTATCCTCCAAATAATTATCTAACACTTTCTTGACGTAAACATTTAATTGTTTGATGCCCGTTTACATTGAATGATAATTTTCAGCTTACGCAATTTAACTTAACGATTATAATTTAAAAGCAAATGCGTACAAGACCAAAAATAAATAGTGAAATAAATGGCATCGTACAATGACCTAAAACATAGGGTGTTATAGTCTTCCCTCGTTAAATGAGCCTTATCCTCAAGGCTTAAGACGCGGCACTTGACGATGGTGCGGTCTTTGTGAAGAGGTGTGGGTATTTCTTCTGAAATTGGTCTTCCCGTTCCCATATAAACTCAGGACCTCTCCTAGAGTTCCATTAAACCTTGTCAATTGGGATACGGCTTTGCTTCAAACGTTTAACTTCACGATCTATGATTTCTGCTGGTTCCTCGACAAAATGAAGCTTGTCATCAATATGGAGTCCATCCAACGGAACGGCTAATGGTTCGTCAGCATAGCACTTCTTTAAGTTGGATACATGAAACGTATTGTGAACCCTGCTCAACTCTTGAGGAAGTTCAAGCTTGTAAGCAACGGCTCCAACCTTTTCCAACACTTTGAAAGGTCCAACATATCTGGGGTTTAGCTTCCCACATTTGCCAAAATGTATTACTCATTTCCAAGGCGAAACCTTGAACATAACTCTATCTACAACTTGAAAGTCCATCGGCTTACGCTTTAAATCGGCGTAGCTCTTTTGTTAATCATGAGCGGCTTGAATTCTTTGCTTGATCTGAATAATTTTTGCGGTCGTCTCTTGAACTATTTCTGGACCAGTGAGTTAAACTTCTCCAACCTCGGCCCAACACACAGGTGGACGACACTTTTGACCATAAAGTGCTTCAAATGGTGCAGCCTTGATGCTAGCGTGATAACTATTGTTATATGAAAACTCAACTAATGGCAAATGGTTAACCCAACCCTTTCCAAAGTCGATCACACATGCACGCAGCATATCCTCGAGAGTTTAAATAGTCTTCTCGCTTTGTCTGTCAGTCTGCGGGTGATATGCAATTTTCATATCCAAGCTAGTACCCAAAGCCTTCTAAAGTGACCTCCAAAAATTTGATGCAAACCTTGGGTCGTGATCACAAATGATTAGGACAGGTATTCTATGCCTTGTGACCACCTCTTTCAGGTACATTCTTGCCAACTTTTCCATGGGATCAGTTTCCCTCATTGGTACAAAGATTGTGGATTTAGTAAGTCGGTCAACAATCACCCAAATGGTGTCATTACCTTGTGACGACTTAGGAAGTTTCGTGATAATATCCATCGTGATTTTATCCCACTTCCATTGAGGTATCTCGGGTTGCACCAACAATCTAGATAGCCTTTGGTGTTCAGCCTTGACCTTAGCACAGGTCAAACATTTTCTAACATAGGTGGCGATGTCGACCTTCATATTAGGCCACCAATATAGCTTTTTCATGTCTTGATACATCTTCTCAGAAGCCGGATGGATAGAGTATTTTGACTTGTGGGACTCGTGCATAATCACCATCCTCAAATCACCATAACATGGCAACCAACTCCTACTATTTAAGCATAGAGTTCCATCCGTACGTGGTTCTAACTTTTCCGTCCTAAGTTTCTCTGGATCCTTTGAATTTTCAATTAATATACCTCTAACATCTCCGTTCTTGATGTCCTCTGGTTTCCGTGCTTCAGTCTGAGCATTCAAGATTTGTTTAGGAAGATCCAAGCCAATAGTCATGACTAAGGCTCAAACTCTTAATGGTTTTTTTTTGTTCTAGCCTGCTCAAAGCATCAGCAACAACATTTGCCTTTCTCAGGTGATAACGAATTTCACAATCGTAATCACTGAGCAACTCTAACCAACGACGTTGTCTCATGTTCAACTCCTTTAATCAAGAATGTGTTGTAAACTCTTGTGATATGTGAACACCGTACACTTCGTTCCATACATATAGTGTCTCCAGATTTTTAAAGCAAACACTACTGCTCCAAGTTCCAAATCATGAGTCGTATAGTTTTTCTCATGAATCTTCAATTGGCGTGATGCATAAGCAATCACCTTCTCTCTTTGCATCAACACAACACCTAAACCTTTGATTGAAGCATCACAGTATGCGATAAAATCTTCGCTTCCTTCAGGTAAAGCCAGAATTGGTACACTACACAACTTCTGCTTTAGCCGTTAAAAAGTTGCTTCTTGTTTGTTGCCCCAAACAAACTTGACCTTCTTCTGAGTAAGCTTGGTCATTGACTTGGCGATCTTCGAAAATCCTTCGATGAATCTTTGGTAATACCCAACAAGACCTAAAAATTGCCGAATCTCCGTTGGTGTTTTAGGAGATGCCCAATCTTTTATGGATTCGATCTTGGTGGGATCCACGTGAATGCCTTGACTATCAATCACGTGGCTGAGAAATTATACCTTGGGGATCTAAAATTCACATTTAGAGAATTTAGCATACAACTCCTCTTTCTTAAGCAATTCCAGAATTGTTTTAAGATGTTCTTCATATTCCTTCTTGTTCTTGGAGTAGATGAGGATATCATCAATAAAGATAATTATGAATTTATCCAAATATGGCTTGCACACGCAGTTCATGAGATCCATAAATACTGCCGGTGAGTTCGCCAAGACAAATGGCATAACTTAGAACTCGTAATGACCATATCGAGTTCTGAATACCGTCTTCAGAATTTCTTCTTCACGTACTCGAAGCTGATGATAACCTGATCGCAGGTCTATCTTAGAATAAACACTGGATCCTTGTAGTTGATCAAATAAATAGTCGATCCTTAGGAGTGGATAATGATTCTTTACCGTTAGCTTGTTCAACTCTCGGTAGTCGATGCATATTCGAAATGATCCATCCTTCTTCTTGACAAATAAGATCGGAGCTCCCCAAGGTGAGGAACTGGGTCTTATGAAGCCCTTGTCAGAAAGTTCTTGGAGTTGGTCGGACAATTCTTTCATTTCAGACGGGGCCAATCGATAAGGTGCCCGTGCTACCGGTGCATCAGCAAGTATCAAATCGATTTGGAATTCTACTTGTCGAGTCAGAGGGAGACCCGGCAAGTCTTCAAGAAATACTTCAGGAAAATTTTGAACGATCGGTACGCCCTCAAGTCACTTCTTCTCTGACTTGTCTTCTGTCTCCTTTGTAGTAACATGTGCCAAAAAGATAGGATATCCTTTTAGCATGTACTTCTGTGTTTTAGTGCACGAGATGATGTTCAAACGAGTCTTGTTTCCCCGGTCGCTTCCGTCACCACAAACAATCAACGTTTCATTTCCCCAGGGAATACGAATGATTTTCTCGGCACAAACAATGATAGCTTGGTACTTTGCCAACCAATCCATACCGATTATGACATCGAGACTACCAAGTTCTACAGGCATTAAGTCTATGTTAAATGGGTGATTTAAGAAATTTAATGTACAACCCCGAATGATAGCGTTTAACCCAATTATTCTCCCGTCAGCTAGTTCAACATCATAATAATGGTCTATGGTAGATGGTGTGATATCAATTTGGGAGCTAAATGCAGTAGACACAAAGCTTCTATCAACACCAATATCAAATAAGACAGAAGCATAGTGGTTGTTTAGAAGGAACGTACCCGTAACGACGTTTAAGTCTGGGTTTGTCCCTGCACGGCCTGCCGCATATACTTTCGCTAGAGCATTGCCATTTCCACCTTGATTACCGCGGTTGTTGTTTTTCAGCTTTAGACACTCCCTCTTGAAATGTCCATGGGCTCCACATTCATAGCAAGTAGGTTTCTGACCTGCCCCAGCACCCCTTTGATTGTTACCAGTATTAGCATTTGCAGGACTCTTACAGTCACGGGCCAGATGGCCAACTCTGTTACACTTGTGGCATTTAGGAGCACATGGACCGTCATGGTGATAGTTGTATTTAGGACACATAGGTTTAGATCCTCCGTAAGGTTTCTTTTCACCAGATTCCACAGTGTAGGCTCTACCAGTGTTATGCCTCTTGTTTTGTTTGTGTTGTTGTTGTTATTGTTGGTTATCATCTTGCTTTCTTTTGTTCTCTGTCTGACGTTCAGCAAAAGTGTGGATTTTCTTGTCCATTAGCTCAGTTACCATTTCAATTGTGTCTTGCATTGTCTTAGGCTTTGATGATACTAAACTTTCGTGGATCATGTTGGGCAAATCACCGACACTTTCGTGGTTGTAACCTATCACGTCAGTACCTTTTACCTTCAAATTCCACAACTCAGCCTCGAGCTTCTTCATCTCGCCCCTCGGGCAGTACTTGTCAGTCATCTTCTTTTTTAGTTCTGCCCAAGTCATTGCATACGCAACATCATGACCAACAGTCCTAACGTGAGAGTTCCACCACGTTAGAGCACCTGCAAGAAGAGTACAAGTAGAAAACTTGATTTGGTTTTCCACAGAGCAGTTGCTTATACTGAACACAGTTTCCATTTTCTCAATCCATTGAATCAATTTGAAAACTCCTTCTGTGCCCTTGAAATTTAGAGGTTGGCACTTCATGAAGTCTGGGTAAGTGTACTCTTTAGCAACTCGTTCTGTCCGTCTAACACCCATTCCCGAATTATGGTTGTCATCGCCATTTGTGTTTCTGTCAGCATCATGTGCTGCTAAAGCATTAGTAATTGGGCATTGGTGACAAAGGTGGTGGTGGCGGGATTTGTTGTTGTGGCTGGTGTTGACCTCGTGGTTCTTTTTGGTGTCATTTTTTTCAAATCACAAGAAAATATAATACCCGTTAGATTTCATAAAATCATAACCATGACATGATATATACATAATAAGTAAAGTGAGATCACATCACACAGTGAAATATACAACTGAATTAAAATTAACAATGGTGTAGCTAAATCGACATTCATTCTTAATAAATTAAATTACAGACATAACATAATACATCCCTTCCATACATAATTTGGAAATATACATGACCGATTCAGATACAAAATGATCACTATGATTAGGTTACAAGATGAAAATAAACAACCTAAAGCCTTACTAGCCGGGAGTTACCCCGTAATACTTAGTAGGCTATATACAAGATAGCTAAGCACATGGTACAATCTAAGAAGAACTACCGGCCTCCTCCGGTACATCGGGCTGTGCTGGACCTCTAACGGGTCCCTACTGTCTCTGCAGTGCTGTCACTTGTGTCTGCAGTGTACTCATCAGTCTTAGTGTCTCCACAAGCTGCGTCTGTCATGCGCGGTCGGCTGTTCGCAAAGCTGCAATCTCTGCCTGCTGACCTAACACTGTAGTACGTAATTTCATAACCTCCGAACGTGCAGTGTCACTAGCCTCCATAGACCGTCTCTAGGCCTCACGAGAAATTCTGGCCTCTTTCTCCATAAGTAGAGTAGTGTAAGCATGAGAGCGCCTATCTCTTCATAGTAAGTTGAGCTGACCGCTCAACACTGATCTGGCATCCTGTGCCTCCGCACATCTCCCATAAATCTCATCAGTGTCCTATCTGACAGTAGTGACAAAATCAGTCATCCTCCGACCTACCTCTGTCTCATCAGTCGCTGGTGCCCTTGGCATGCCCTCAATCATCTCATCCTAAGTATCTGTAATCTCATAACTTACATCTCTCTCTGGGTCTCTCCTAATCTCATCATCCAAAGTAATAATGAATCCATAGTCTGCTCTAAAACCTCCAGTCAGTCTAGCAGCAGGAGCAAATGAGCTCTCTCTAACCTCGACCAAGAGCAATACATAACCTCTTCTGAGGTGGTAAACAAACCTCGGTCTTGTCCGCTCTATGGTTAGTAGAGGGTAACAGCAAAGGTGGTGATGATGTAGGTGCTGGTATAGGTAAGAGTGGTGGTGTCCCTGATGGAGGTGTACCTAATCGTGGTGCATCTGATCTGGTGCGGGAGAGTATGATAGGTGGTGGTAATTGCAACGAATGGGAAGTAGATGGTGACTTGGCTCTCAACTGGATCATAGCAGCTCGATATCCCAATAGATGAGTAGGACTAGCAGGTAATAGTAAAGGTGATACAGGTAATGGTGATGATACTGGTAGTGGTGGTGAGGGTATCTGAGGTAGTGGAGAGGATAATGGGGTAAGTGGAGATGGTGGTGGAGTACGTATAGCAAGTAGTCTATCAACATCTGCCTCAAATAGAAATGGTACAAGTGCCTGAGCTGGGATAGATATCCTAGCCGTAGTACGATACACCGGTGGTGGTGGGACAGAGTCGGCCAAAGCTGGGTGCTCCTCCTCCTCATCCTCATCCTCGTCCTCCTCAACATCATCATCATCCTCATTATCATCGGATGACTCATCATCATCATCGTCATCGTCTCCTCCATCGGCATGATAATCAGCGGGGTCCTCCTCAGGATCCTCCTCAGGATCGGAGTCTGGCTGCTCCTTAGTTGGAAACACCTCATCCTCTGGTGGCATAAACTTCAGGTCTACAGGCTCAGGAATAAACTCTGGTGAAGGTGGTGCCTACTCTGGCTCCTCAGGGCCAGGCACATAATCCGGTGATGGTGGGGCTGAAAAGCGGCCACCACATAAGCATATGGGTCCTCTAGCATCATAGGCAGTCCATCGACTCTCAGAGATCCTATGTCTGACAGATCCTCGAACAGACTAGATACCTCCGTGTAAGTAACTGTGGAATCCTCTGAATCCGACATGACAAAATCTGAAAATCAAAAGTAGCTTATATAAGTATTGATATAAGACTCTTATTGTAATATACGTACTATATTATAAACACGTATATCAATCATGAATGCATCGAGTCTAACCAACTAATGCAATAAATGTATATATGTCCCGTGAAAACCCCTTTATATGAATGCAATGTTTGAAAACGGTTATAGTCCAACAAAAATATTTGACCTGGTTCTCTATAACCTTGGCTCTTTATATCAATCTGTAACACCCCCAAATTGGGTCATAGCGGAATATGGGTTTGAGGGTGGTACTTCATAGATCAATAGCACAAGATATATATAAGAACGACCATTAAAAGTCGTTTAAAACCGATACATTAGATTTAGTAAATTGTTTGTTACAAAAGCCGGAAGCTTCACTTGTTTACTTGTTCAAAATACAAAGATTCTAGCCCATAACAATTATACAAAATGTAATGCGACCAAATCTTTAATGCATGACATCCAAAACATAATCACCAATGTATCCCTTGCACCTCGTGCCTTATTGACCTCCTGAAAAACATTGCTTAAAACGTCAAGAATAATGTTGGTGAATTCATAGGTTTGTAAAATGTATAATGTAGGACCGCAAGATTTCCCCATGATAATGCAACAGATGCAAACATCATAAAATGTAATTACGTTTCCCTAAGCTCATGACACTAAAGCTCGACATGTATGAAATGCAATATAAATTGCCAACATTGCCCGTGATGATGTTCTAACCCGCAACATCCTATGTCCGACATAGTATACATTCGTTTGTCCAGTGATAGCTAATCACCCGAACGGGGATGTCAATCCCAATAGATCTATTTATAACATCCGCGCTCACAACAAGTAATTGACAGTTCATGATAATGGGCTCAGAGGGTTATCGCTACTTAGGCAACACGTAATCGTAATGTAAAATGTCTACTTGCGTCCAATTGTAAAACATGCATATGTTTCTCACCCCAAAACTTGTAAATCATTGTAAATGTAAAACGTGGGGCTATGAACTCACCTTGAGTGAGTGAATCGATAATGTAAATCACAAACATAAAATGCGTCACGAATACGCCCGAATGCAACCTAATTAATTATAGGTCGTATGAGTACTAAGTACTTTGAATAACTAATACCATATATAATTCTATATAGCTACATCACTATCTAATTGCATTTGCGAAATCATATTTATAAAGTAAAAACGTTTATAAATACTACTTTAGTTTTTTTATAAATACTACTTTAGTAAAAACGGCGTAACTTTATCGTTTTAAGTTTGTTTCTTATGTCCACGCTTTCGTATTAAGACGAAGTATCAAAATATTACATTTTCATATTTTCAACCCACTGGTGAACAGTACTTTTTACTGTTCATGCACTTTTATTAATTTATTTTTATAAATTTAGTTATCATAAAAGTCGTATCTTATTTGTTTTAACTCCAATTTTAGTGATTCTTTCTAGCACGTCTTCGTAATTAAAAGTTCTATCAAAGAATGATATTTTTTCAAATGCATGTAATATGAATAGTGATTTTTACAGTTCATAGTTTATAAAATTATCTTTATAAACTTTAATTATCGTAAACGTGAAAAATCCATAACTCCTTCGTTATTGATCAAAAAATTATGATTCTTAATGTTTTAGAATCCTAAAAATATGTACTATCTGAGAAAAATAGAAAATATTTTATATCAGAAGTGGTTTGTAATAAGTTTTTATAAAACTTCTTTTATAAATGCGTTTATTATCGTTTAACTTGCAAATGTCGTATCTCCTTCGTTATAAATCAGATTTTCGAGTTCCTTAAATATTTGGAATCCTCATAAGATTTAGTATTTTATAAAAATATAAAATAAATACTTTATATTTGAATTTTAATCAAACCCTTTTGATATTTTTGTTAAAAATGTGTATAAACTTGCTTTTTGTAACTTTTTAGTTTAGTAACTTTGTTACAAGTCCTCTACAACACAATATATCACATGTCTAACATACTTAAAGTCCTTAGTCCATGATTTGTCCAAATATTGTCCAAGATAACAATATCTCACATCACTTCTAGTTATAAACTTATTAAGTAACTTTTAAAACTACTAGTTTATATATACTTTTTATACTAACACTTGAATAATACTTATACTTCCATTACAACATTATATTAACATCCATATAACATATGTAAAATTATATTATACCATGATTACAAGTAAAATCCATTTTACAAGTTAATAAGTCTCTTAGATGGTGATTAACTATACAAACACCATATATGCAAAAATCACAAATGTAAAGAGATTAAGGTTTTTAGATAACCTTAATATGATGTAGGATGATAAACAATATGATCTAAACCCTAGTTTAGATATTATACCCAAGCTTCCATGACAAAGAAAACCCTAAATCCAAAGAAACCCTAATCTTGATCCTTGCTTGCTTAACCCTTTTAAACTCTAAACTAAACCTTCAAACCTTCTTGGTATACCTTAGGTATGATGTAGGAATACTTGTATGTGTGGTAAATAAAATTTTACGGATTTTTAGGTGTGTTTGTAGTGAGTCGTGGGTGGGAGAGTGACCAAGAGAGAATGAGTGAAGTTTTTAGCAAATGAAATGAGGTGTGTGTTTTATCTAAGTCTTGTACTCTATTATAAACTCCAAATATCTCTCGGATAAGATCTTACAAAGTGTAAGAAAAGTGAGGGGGCGTGGGTGGCTATGCGATTGGCATGGGGAAATTAGAGTGTGTAAGTAAACTGGTAAGAACTAGTTGGTAAGACTTTGTGAATTGGTTTCTTGCTAAGGTTTATCACACATATTAATTTCCAAGTCAAAGTATTATATCTTTGTGTTTTTATCTCCATATATCCGGCCCCATATATATTAGGATAGAAAAATGATAAATTTTTTAGTAGTGGGTATAATAATAGGTATTTGGTTGAGTATAGATAGGTATTGGTGCTTCCAGGTATGCCTAAATGTATTTTATCGCGAAACGTAAACACTTTACGTAACCAATAAAAATAAAATGTACAAATTTAATAATTATCCTCCAAATAATTATCTAACACTTGCTTGACGTAAACATTTAATTGTTTGATGCCCGTTTACGTTGAATGATAATTTTTAGCTTACGCGATTTAACTTAACGATTATAATTTAAAAGCAAACGCGTACAAGACCAAAAATAAATAGTAAAATAAATGGTGTCGTACAATGACCTAAAACACGGGGTGTTATACTACTAATCCAACATCAAAACCACACTTAAAAACTATCCTAATCCCATCCTCATCATTGTTGCAACACACTTTTCATCTCAATCTCACCTTAATCACAAAACTATTAACATACTACTTTCATTTTTACAAAAATAATAAGATCTCGTCTCATTTTCACTTTAAAATATTCACAAAAACATGGAGTCTTATATTTGAATAAGAACTTAAGATCAAAAGAGAAATCAAAAGAAAGATCAAGAATTTATTCACAAATATGAAGAACAAGATGATGACACAAGATCTAAATTATATAAACCTAGATCTTGAAAAACCAATGAAAACCCTTGAAACCCTAACTTTGATCTTGAATATAAACCCATTTAAAACAACAAACCAACACTTCAAACCACCTTAGATAACCCTTACTAACAACCTAGAACACTTGGATCTTGCTATAAATCAAAGGAAACCAAACCCCTATAAAGGTGTTTTGGTCCGTGAGCTTCAAGAGAGGGAGAGGGGAAAGAAGAAATTTTTGGAGGCTTGAATGAGTGAGTGAAACCATAAAGTGTGGAAATGATTGGTATTTATAGGAAAACTTAAGGGTTTAGGGTATCCCTTGGTTCAAGCCAAGTGACTTAAACCGCACTCTTAGGGTCCTTATGGTTCGTGGGTTTTGGGAGCAAGAAGGGACCAAGAACAATTTTCTAGCTACTTGGAAATAAAAGACTTGAATTAAAATTGTTGCTAGTGGTTTAGTGGCCCTCCCTTGGTGCAAGAAGACAAGAAATGTGTAAGAGTCACAAGCTTATGTTCGTGCATGGGAGATGGATACAAAAATGTCACTTTCCTTAATTTCCACCAGCACATGCATGGTATTTTTAAAATTTATGATGCTCTCCCATTTATTTAAGATTATGCGTTCAAATAGAGCAAGAGGGAGGTATGAAAGAAAATTTAGGCATTAAAACACGAAACGAATGATAACTAGGGTTTGGATGCAAAGGTGACAACTTTTCGGGTCTCCGTTTGACCTAAAACGCAAAAAACATAAAATGTGTGCGAAAATCATAGAAATTGAAAACGAAAGTGTACGTAACCCACACAACACTTTAAAATGATAAAATCATGCATATTAAATGTAGACTAATCCAAGTCCAAAGTCAGAACGCATCCGATGACGTTTTTCAATTTTACGCGGGGTAACTTCCTGGTTTTAAGTAAAATTTAAACGTAACGTATAAAAGTCAAAATAATGAATGAAATAGTTTAAAATAACGACCTAAAATTTACAGGGTATGGCACCATGGCTGATAAAGAATAGACCTTTGTTTGTTCAAAAATGAGATCCTAAAATATGGATGGAAAAGACTGAACCAACTACTTTACATGTGTGGGTTAAGATGATTAACATTCCTATGAAAGCTTGGAGTATGGAAGGGATTAGTGCATTAGCCAGCAGCCTTGGGAAACCAAAGATAATGGATGAAATGACTGCTTACATGTGCCAATTTGGTGTTGGTAGAACTGACTTTGCTAGAGTTCTGGTGGAAATTGATGTTAAAGAAGATTTGAAAGATGTTACTAAGATTGATTATATGGGGAAGGATAATACAATCAAAGGAACAAAAGAAGTAGCTGTGAAATATGACTGAAAGCCAGATGTTTGTACTCATTGCTATGTATTTGGGCATTGTTTTGACAAATGTAACAAAAGGCCAAGAACTGAGGCTGAAAATTTTGCAATGTTAGAAGAAGCCCAAATAACTAAGAAGAATAGTAAGGAAAAGAAAACAAATTGTTTTACTAAGGTTCAAAATAAGAGAAGATTTGGTCAAAATCAAAAAAAGAATTGGCAGCAAAAGGGGACTTATGTTGAAGGGAATAAACAAGTTTATAAGGAAAAGAATGTGCAAAATAGAGGGAATGATGGTAATGCTAACATTGGTGTTCATAAAGATCAGAGTGATAAAAGTAATTCAGGATCAAGCAATAGGAATAATAGAGACAAGAATAAATTTAAAGTGTTGAATGAAGTGATATTTATAGATGACATTGATTTGAGGATTCTAAAAGACAGAATGTTGGTTGAAAAATTCCTTAATAAGAAAATGCATCCTACTTATGCAGAAGCTAGTAATTGGTCAAAGGATGTGATTTAGTATTTTAAAGACCAATGGGAGATTAATAGGCTAAAGGAGAAGGAAGACAAAGGAATGAAGGAGGGGGATGTGTATGAAATTAAGGAAGGTATTGCTCAAACCACAACTAATGATAATAGCAGTGGCTTGAGTAAGGCAGTCTTGAATTAGCTGTTTGGTTTCATGGAATTAGAGGTATAATCCCTGTAAATATTAGTTTTCTTATGGATTTTAAACTAGTTGCTTGGAATATTAGGAGTATGAATCAAAAGAAAAAACAAAAAGAAGTTAAAAAGTTAATTGTAGAAGAAAAAGCTCAAGTATGTTCTATCTTAGAAACTCATATGAAACCTCACAAGTTACAAAAAGTCTATGAACAGACTTAAGGTAACTGGAAATGGGTTTCAAATGTAAATTAAAGCCAAAATGGGTGTAGAATTTTGATTAGTTGGGATAGGAATATGGTGGCTGTCATAGTTATTTACAACTCTAGACAGACTATGCTTTATCTAATTGAGACACAGCCTAGTAAAGCTAGAGTTTTTTTGTAGCTTTGTGTATGCTGCTAATTCTAACCTCTGGATGGCCATGGATGATGATTGGGGATTTCAATGTCACTCTGAAAAATGAAGAACATTCTAAAGGTGGTTCTAGGATTTCAGCTGATATGTAAAACTTCATAGATTATGTTAATGCAGTTGAAGTGGAAGACTTATGCAGTAATGAAGTCTTCTATACATGGATTAAATCTCCACTTAACCCTCAAAACATTATTCTCAAGAAACTGGACAGAGCTATGGTTAATGAAGAGTTCAGTTTGAAGTATCCTCAGGTTAATGCATTATTCTTACCTTCCCTTGCTAACTACATTGTGCATAAAGAAGAATTTTTTCTAACAGTGTCAAATGTTTGGAAAATTAAAATTAAAGGTTATAAAATGTTTTAGCTAATGAAAAAGTGGAAGGCTCTTAAACATGAGCTGAATGTTATTAACTGGAAGAATTGAAATTTATCTGAGAAAGTGGAAAAGTGTAGAGAAGATCTTAAAATGGCTCAAGCAAACCTTGATAAGAATCCTCATAGTCATGAGATGCTTTGAGGAATTATAATGAAGCAGCTAATGATGAAGATTTTTTATATCAAAAAGCCAAAGTTGATTGGATCAGTCATGCGGACAGAAATAATCAATTTTTCCATAAGATCTTGAAGAGCAAAAGAAAAGCAAATAAAATTGTTAATATTTGTGATGATGATCAAGGTTATAGATTGGAACAGAATCAGATGGAAGATTAGTTTGTGAACCATTTTCAAAAATTTCTTAGTGCAAACAATACTGTTAATAAGCATCATGATTTTAAAAGTGTGTTTGGTTCTAAATTGAATAATGAAGAAGCATTGAATATGGTAAAGGAGGTTATTGATAATGAGATTAAGAATGCTATGTTTGACATTGGTGATAATAAGGCTCCACGTCCTGATGGATACACTTCAACCTTCTTTAAAAAAATCTTGAAGATTGTGGGAGATGATGTATGTTTGGCTATAAGAGAGTTTTTCATGACTGGAAAATTGTTGGGTGGGATGAATGCCACTCTTATTTTTCTTATCCCCAAGGTTAGTACTCATAATAAGGTCTCTGATTACAGACCTATTGCATGTTGCAATGTGATATACAAATGCATAAGTAAAATCATCACTGATAGGATTAAGCTTACTTTGCATAAGTTGGTTAATCTAAATCAGAGTGCATTTATTCAAGGAAGAGTTATTCAAGGCAATATTCTCATTACCCATGAGTTGCTAAAAGTGTATGACAGAAAGAGTGACCCAAGTAGATGTTGTATGAAGATTGATATTGCCAAGGCATATGACATTGTGGACTGTAATTTCCTTGAAAAGGCTATTACCAACTGTGGTTTTCATGAAAGAATGGTTAAATGGATTATGGTATGTGTTTCTACTGCCAAATTCACTATAAACCTGAATTGTGAAAGAAAGGGTTATTTTGCTAGTGGAAGAGGTATAAGGCAAGGATATATAATGTCTCCATGCATTTTTACTTTGGTGATGGAAATCTTTACCTTATTAATGGCTAAAAATGTTTAGCATAATGTAAATTTTAGGTTTTATATGGGATGTAAGGAGTTAAAGTTGACCCACTTATGCTTTGCTGATGATCTGTTGGTAGTAAGTCAT
This sequence comes from Tanacetum coccineum, assembly GCA_026074375.1. Classification (NCBI taxonomy): domain Eukaryota; kingdom Viridiplantae; phylum Streptophyta; class Magnoliopsida; order Asterales; family Asteraceae; genus Tanacetum; species Tanacetum coccineum. The sequence goes on along the minus strand of BQNB010022907.1, from coordinate 35,836 downwards.
GGTGATGTGGAATCAGTAAGGATCATTAGAGATATTATGATGGAATTTAGTAATATCTCTAGCCTTATTCCTATTATGGAAAAAAGTACTATGTTCTTTAGAAATGTAAGTGAAGATGAAAAGGATAAAATTTTAACAATTCTTCCCTTTGTAGTTAGAAAGTTACTTGTAAAGTATCTTGGAGTCCCTCTGATCACTAAAAGACTGAGTTCCAAAGAATGCAGACAACTTATTTATATAGTAAAGAATAGAGTGGATGATTGGAAGAACAAGTATTTGTCATATGCAGGCAGGCTCCAGTTGATTGCATCAGTTCTATCTTCCTTAAATGTTTACTGGGCTGCTGTGTTTCTAATTCCTAAGACAATTGTGAAACATATTGATAAGATTCTAAAAGGTTTTTTATAGTGCAAAGGGGAAATTAGAAGAGGCAAGGCTAAAGTGGCATGGAAAACAATGTGTCGTCCTAAAAGTGAATGAGGATTAGGATTAAGAATGCTTGGTTTATGAAATGAAATTCTGCTAATAAAAAACTTATGGAATATTGCTGCAAATAAAAATACTCTTTGGGTTAAATGGGTCAATGTGGTAAAACTCAAAGGAAGAAATATTTGGAACATTAAAAAAGAGAGCAATAACAGTTGGATGTGGAAGAACTTGTTAGACTTAAGAGGTAAAATCAGGAAGCATATTTTTAAAGTATTAGGTGATGGGAAAGCACTAATATGTGGTATGATTATTGAAACCCTGTGGTATAATTGGTGATGTAGTGGATAACAAAGACATATATGATGCAAGACTAAAAAATAACATGAGTGTTTAGGATATGATCAGAGATAATAAATGGAGATGGCATGTGGAATAGGAAATTCAATATCCTATTCTTGCAAACTTTAGTATTCCTCAATTAAACGTACAAGGGAATGATGTAAATAAATGGAGAGATGGTAATGGAAAGCTTACTGATTTCTCATCAAAAGTAGTTTGGGAAGCTATAAGTAGTCATCAAAATGAAGTAAATTGGCATAAAGTTATTTGGTTTTCTCAATGCAATCTAAGAATGGCTTTTATATTGTGGATGGCTATTAGAAGAAAACTACAAACTCAAGATAGAATTATGGTTTGGAATAGTTCTAATGACATGAAGTGTCCATTATGCAAAAAGATCAATGACTCTCATAATCATCTGTTCTTTGAATGTGAGTATTTAAAAAAGATATGGCATCTATTAAAAGAGAAAATGGAAAAGAAATAGCTTTCTGATACTTGGGACACCCTGGTGGATCAATATGCTAGTATTATTTGTAATAACTCAATTGGAAGCATTTTAATGAGGATTGTGCTGGCCTTTGCTGTGTATCACATATAGAAGGAAAGAAATACTAGATTGTTCATAGGTGAGGTAACTGATGAGAATACTCTGCTGAAGATCATTAGTGAAAATATAAAGATGCAACTGATGTGCTTGACAGTTAAGAAATCTTCAAATTTGGAAAATATTGCTTTGAATTGGAATGTGAAGATGAATTTCAAAGGAAAACTTTAAGAGGTAATGGAACAATAATAGTGCAGACCATTCAAAGGATAGTTTCTTGTAATTTAGAATCCATCTGGTGTGACTGTACTTATTTAAGCCTCATAGCTTTTCTAGGTTGGCCTTGGGAGGGATCTGGTAAGCTATGTTTGGGTCTATAAGTGGTCTAATTTAGATGGATGTACCATAAGGTAGGACTATCCTTTGAGAAGGGTATATGGTCTGGGTGGACAGTGTATGATGGGTGGAATAGAGAGTATGTGAAATATGAACTTTTTTGGTCCACCCAATACACTGTCATAGGAGGTTAGGATGGTTCTAAATGAGGGAGTGTGTTCCCTGTCTAGTGATGCCTAACTCTCTTTTCCTCTTGATCTTTCTAGTGAGGATGTAGCTACTAGATGGTATTTAGAGGTTAAATAGTTAGGAAATGTAGCTATAACTGGTATAACACCTCATTTAGGGTGAAAGGGAGCTATATCTTTCTTGATGATGCATGCTCAGTCTTATCTCTTATCATTGTGGATGTGGGTTGAATGGTTTGAGGTTGAATTGAGTATGGAAATGTAGTCAAGAAGATATGGTCTTTGGTGCATAAAAGGTGAATCAGTGGTTTTGCATTTGGTGTTCTGCTCTGTAAGAATATGTTTGGCTTTAGTGTCAGACTTTCTAGCTAGTTCTGTCCGAGATAGTTTCTTTTGTATCCAAGATAACCTAGATTGTCAGATTTATCTAGTTTTTCTTTGTGTATTTGTTTAGTTGTATAAAAGGAATAGGTATGTCTATTCCTTTCTCATAATTGATGTAATTTGTTAATTTTATTAATATACAAATTCACCTTTTGCACCAAAAAAACTTTGACTATAGGAGCACAAGGTACCATGGCATCGACTAGCTCAAGTCAGTCTGCCACCTCAGCACCATATCAGACTAGCACACAACTCATTCACACACCAAAATACTTCTTTCATGCCTCAAGCAAGTTTTCACTTTTGGGGACCTACCATTTTTTTTCAAACAAACTACTTTTGTAATACCCCACCTAAAATTCGGGTCAAATGTCACACTTATGGCATCAATAAACGCAAGCAGAAGACTTACTAATACAATGGTTTGCCAAAATTTCCAAACAAACATTAAATCCAAAATCCCTTAGCTAAACAAATTCTAGTATAGATCTGGTATGCTAGTTCCTCAAGATGGTCCAATATGAGCTCCTATACACTCTTCACTCGTTTCCCAACTTCCCCTGGTTACCTGCCGTGAGGAAAAGAAATGCGGCTAAGCTAAAAAGCTCAGTGAACATATATAAACAAAACATATAGATTAAGTATGCATAGGTAAACGAAATGGAATCACCATAACCTGAGTAACAAAGATCTCATATCATAAGAGCTGAACAGAATGGGTAGCCAAACAAAATAGGTAGTCAAACAAAATAGGTAGCCAAACGAAATAAGTAGCCAAACGAAATAAACAGCCAAACAAAATAAGCAGCCAAATGAAATAAGTAGCCAAATGAAATAAGTAGCCAAACAAAACATATAGAAATGCCCCACGAGCTCGAAATGAAAGTCTAAAGCATGCCACATGCTTAGACTAAATAATCATATATATATCATTACAAGTTATACAAGGGAGTTGCAATCTCCACATGTACCAAAACAAATTGTGCAATGGGGTGTTGGCGCCACACTAAGCCATGCACCAAAATGAAACTAACCGAAGTACCTAGGATGCATCCATACGCTCCCTACGAATCAAATCTTATATGGCCAAGTGCATAATAGAGCACACAAAACAAAATGGAACATCGTGGACTGATCACACCACCACAAATAGTGTCACGTCATTGGTGCCTCAATGACACGGACATGGTACCTCCATGGCTAGTTAGCTCGGGCATTGGAACAAAACAAAGGGTTTATATAGCATATCGAAACGAAACATATTATGTCCAAAGAATATCATGTCTAAACAAAATGGATAAGTTCATATCATAGCAATATCAAATGAAGCATGTATCAAACGAATTCAAAGGGCTCAACGAAGTTATCAAATAAGGTTGCAACAAATAACGAATCATAGGATGGGAAACATAAATAGAAATTTTAGAGAGGCAAATAGATACGATACAGAGCAAACGTCATAGAATCTGTAGAAGTAGAGAAAGGATAGGAATATTCAAGTACCTTAAAGCAATTTACGTGTCAGTCGAGACACAAAATTACTCCTTCTTCAAATAATCTACACGAATTTGACAACCATTTAATTATTACTTAGTTATACATAACTGATTACTACTTCATTTAATCCATATAGTGTTTTATTATATAATTGTTACCACTCATTTGTTGAATCATTAGTATTCTTATACCATGATAAGTTAATCAAGAAATTTCCATCCGCTAGCCTATTGATTAAACTTGTGCATTTAAAAGCTTCATTTACGTATACAAATGATTAGAGATGTGATATAAGATTGTTAACATAAGAAATAATTGAGGCTTACTTACAACTGGACTTGTAAGCTATTAAAACGTGGTATTTTCAAAAGCTAGATTAAAGTTCATGTATTTGTGATAGAAAGAATAATAAGGCGGGACCAATAGATGATTAATGTTTATTATTATCAAACAGGTTCTAAAGTTCTTCACCATCTTTAATCATTTTTAAACCTTTAGTCTAAAAGAATACTTATTTGTTTTTACGAATCAAGTACCTAAAAGACATAGATTATATAAGTGATCAATATTTGCAATATTATTACTTCATCCCAAGACAATATACCATGTCTCAATTTCTAACAATTTTTCATAAAACATCTTCAGATTTTATCTATCCATTATTAAGATCAGGTTTCATCTATGCGTTATAATTCATGCATATTCTTGTAGGTATGGTTTTATGGTTTTATTTTCACTTATACCTAGTCCTCTTTCTTTCCTTAAATCTGTAACTAATGACTATCCATTCAAGGTGATTGCTAATTAATAAGTAGGACAACGAAAGTATACCTCAAGGCTGCTAACCAAGAACAGACCATAGGGAAACTGAAACCAAACACGAACACGAGTGCAAACTCCAATTCAAATACGAGCATTAATATTCAATGAGGTATGATCAAAACCCAATCCATGTGTACACGAACAACTGAACATGTACCATTAACGAACTAAAACCAAAACCTGTGCACGAAACCAAAACTCATACGTACACAACAGCTATACTTAACCCAAAAGTGCGCCCAATCACGAACTATAACCCTTCAGCAAATACTAAAACCGTAATCTACGCACAAACCGAAACTCAAACTCGCGAACCTCAATCCAAACTCGAACAGAGTAAAAGGAAACTGGAAGAGTTCCGGCATGACACGGACCAAGTCACCCAGACAATTCCAACGTGAACACAAACTTGGATTATGCCAGGCGAAACACACTAACTCCGTGCATAAGTTTTTGTGTTTTAAGTTGGAACTTGTTTAGGATTTGTGTTGAGATATTTGTTCTTATTAATGAGCATGGGAGAAATTCTTATTAGCTGTAACATGCTAATTGCTAAACATACTATGAGATTAAGAAGGGATATGATGAGGTGGTTATATTATTTTGTGTTTTGACCGAGTATTTTGCTTAAGTCCAATAAATTCCATCGTTTGAAATGTTTTCAATAGTTTCAGTTATTTCATTTATTGTATTAAATAAATTAATATTAATATAAGCTTTAAAAACAAAACATAACTTGAATGGTTTTGGGATATTATACCATATGCTTTGTAAACTTAAGTAAATATGTATTTTGTGTGACTATTGTTCCCCTAATGGCCATATGAATTTTATAATATGGAAGTGCGGGGAATCGAACCCCGTGCCTCTCGCATACAATGCGAGTGCTCTACTATGTGAGCTACACTCCCAAAATGTAATCAGTATACATGTGTTTTCAATAGAGAAACTTGTTAATCAAATAATAAGTGTTATAATGCTCTTAATTATACTTGAAACACTTACAATAGTATCTGAGTGTCCTTGTTTTGTTATTGAAGTTCGGCTATTAGCTGTCTTCTCATCAAATATAAAAGATCTTACGTAACACCCCTTAAAAATTTAAACAACCCGTAGCGGAATGCCACATGGGGAGTGCTAATTCATAATACACATCGTAGATACTGAATGAGGAGGAAGACCGCTAATTTGTCGTTTGTAAAGACAATTCTCGTTGATTTTTGCTGATCAAATTATAGTGTGTCATAAGATTGCATTTTATCACATGATAAACTTGAATGTAAAGACTCCAATGCACTTCAGTAGGCAAGTATCTATTACTGAGAAAAACAGTGCCTTAAAAATTCAACATAAAGTTGGTGAGTTCATTGGTTAGTTTAGATATGATATTAACCGCCAAGGTTTCCAAAGCATATATGACATTTAATTCCCGTAATGTCCTTTCAATATATATGTATGATTTCTAAAATCAACAGTTGAAAAACATGCCAGGCCATTTAAATCTCCAAATAGTCGCCAAAACGTATAACATAGGACCACAAGATTTTTCCCATGATAAAGCAAACCGCAACTATCACAAACATATAAACTTCCCGTGATGAAACAACAAATGCAAACATCACGAAACCTGATACGTTTCCTCAAGCTCATACACTTGAAGCTCGGAAAATCTTTTCCTTCTGCCAATAATATATATTGCAATTTATGCCCCGATTAGATGTGTCACCCGAAACATCCCCATATTAGCATGCTTAATATTCGTTTTCCGCTATGTAAGCTATGTCACCCGAACGGGGGGATGTGTTTCCCAAATGATTATTCATAACATTCGCGCTCGCATAATGTTTATTTAAAATACATCTTGAATTGACTTTTCATGATATAAAGGGGCTCGACTTGGGTTTATCGTCTGTTAGCAAACACATAATCATAATATAAAATTGATCCACTTTTGTCCATTTATGAATCAATGCATGTTTTAACTCCAAAAGATATAGAAACATGTATCATAACGAGTAAAAGTGAGGTATCGAAACACATAATATCCTTTAAAAACAATCACATGTTATAGATGAGCGCCCAGTAAGTAAAAGACGTTTGTAGACAAGCATGTATTCCTCCTCTCGGGGGTTTATAAACATTCAAAAGTTTGAAAAGCGAGGTTTATGAACTCACCTTGATGATGATGTATGATTGAACAGATAGGCTCTATATGCACAAACACGAGATCGGAGACGAAGTGGCTCGATCAAGCAGTTGCAACTAATCTTACGGCTAAGATCCACTAGCCTAGGATAATGTATTTGGGTTTCCCGATGAATGGTTACATCAACGCTACACGTTGATGAAGATTTAGATTTAACGTTGTATGGTTTGGTAGTTGGTTAAATAAATAAATTGAAAATATACGCAAAGTGTGTAATATATATTCTTTATACATTACTTATGAAAAATAACCCTTATCTAATTCTACCGTGATTTGATATAACAATGGAAATCAATCCAAAGAATAATGAAAAGTATTTAATACCTTGCAGTTATATATCATAAGTGTGAATATTAAGTAAACGCAATCTACGTTTGACAATCAATTTCAATTATATAAAAAGACTTTGAAAAATGGTTGACACATGTCTTAACGTTATGAATTAGACAACCGATGCTTGTAACAGTTTATAATCATTATAAAATATAAATAATATTTTATAAAATATATTTCGTTTCTTCGACGGGTCGCGTCTAAAACAGTTTGTCTCATTGTAAAAGTATAGTTTTCGTTCGTTGTCAGGAAAAATTATACAGTTATATTGAGTATATCTTGTAAAAGGTATAACTAAGTTCCTTTATCGGTTTATAGAATAATAGCAGTTTCAGTGAATCGTAAATATAGTAAATCATATAAATTCCATCATGAATTCTTCGTTTATATAACGCTTTCCATTTTCGCAAAAACTCAACGTTTTTCATATTCAATATATGTTATAATTATTAACGTGTTAATATTTCTAACACTCGGATTTTAGATATATATAAATTTATATTATTTTTATTATATCTTACTAAACAAAATAATAAACATTATATTTATTTAACCAATTTAAACCACCAATATATATATATCCGGTTTCATGTTTATTAAACCTTACGTTATATATATTTATTTGTTGATTTGCTATATAAACTAAACGAACCCTCGTTGTTTCGCTAAACCAAACGCGTCCTTTATGTCTCTCTCTTAAACCAAACACACCCTTATGTTGTTTTCCTTATGCCAAACGCACCGTATTCAATGTTAATAACCAAAACCAAACACCCCTAGCCGCTATCACTATACCAAACGTACCCTTTGTTGGCTGTAACAGCCAAACACCCCTTAACTAATCAACCAAACGCCCCTTAACTGTTTATATCAAACCAAACACACCCTTATGTGGGCTGTCACAGCCAAACGCATCCTAATTCGACTATAACAAATCCAAACGCACCCTACTCGCTGCCAAAACCCATAAACAAACACCCCTATATTGTTATTAAAAAACCAAAGCTTCGCGCCTTTTCTTCGCTATTACCACTAACCAATTGAACACCTAATTTGTGGAAACAAACAAACAAACGCACTCCGCTGGTGGTTTGACCCGACGTCCCCCGCACCCTTGTGGGGTCGTGGGTGGCTTCAACCCGGAGCCAAACGCACCTTCGGTGCCGGCATGGCTTGCTGAAAACGAACACCCCTTGGCTGCTATAAAAACCAACCCGAACGCACCCTATGCGGCGGCAGCCGCCAAAGCGCCCCATAGTGGCTGGCTGCCGCCCCCCTTCGCGTGCCAACAACAAACCACGAACACCCTTAGTTGTATACTAATCAATCGCACCCGTGGTGCTTGTAACACAAACAGTCGCACCTTGTGGTGCGGTGGGTCTACCGAAACAAGAGACATCTTATTTGGTGGTGTTTTTACACGAATATCAAAACCACCCTCGTGGTGGTGGCTGTGACGTGGTGGTGATGGGTGACGTGAGATGGTGATGATGATGTTGATGAAACGAATGATGATTGATGATGGTTGTAAGGTGTGAGAGGGTGTCAGGAGTGAGGGAGGCCAGCGGAGGAGGGGGGAGAAAGAAAATGGCGGCGAGTGGCAGAGAGTGACCTAGTGGGTCGGATAGATCGGGTAAAGAGGTTCACTTTTGGTTTCGGTCCGGGAATTAAAAAAATAAAGTCACCGGAAAACTTTTCGACAGCGGCGGTGGCGGCGGCGACTGACAGCTGAGGGGCGCGGCCGGCGGCGGCTGGAGGGGGTGGCCCGGATAATGTAGCGAGAGGGATCGGGAGAGATGTGAGGCTTGTGTGTGTGTTTATATATATAGAAATGAAATAAAAGTTATAAAATTTATATATATATTAAAACTTAAATTTAATGTGACAAGTTTTAATAGTTTGGGGTAAAATGTGTAAATATTACCCAAGGGACCAAAAGTGTAATTGTTGAGAACTTTTATAAAATATTGGTTCGGGACTCGTTTGAGTGACTTAACGGATGTTTCAAAATACGAAACTTGCGCCATTGTTTTCTATATATTTTTCTGATAAAAGAGTAATTCACCGACTCAATTCTCGTATACGTTTATAAATTTATTTAAAACGATTTTATTTATTTTGTATATTTCCGATAAATTGTCGTTAAAATGATTCTTGTCTCGAATATTTGTTGTCTTCAACAAACTGTCACTGAATAACATGTTAATTAATTTATTAAATATTCTTATTTAATTAAAACGGTGATTAAATTTATTTAATATTTTGTGCCGGTACTCGTTTTTGATCCTAAAATATTACGAGGGCATTTCAGTCACTTTCTGACTGTTTTCAGGTCTCGGGTAAAACTGAAAAGTTGACTGGAATATCATTTCACATCAAATTGCTTTAAAGTCCGAGTCGTGAATACGTGATTTAGATGATCGTCTTATAAGTAATACCGACACGAAAAGTCAATGTATATAATCGTCATTCAAAATTTCGAAATTTCTCGGATGTTAATTACCAAGATACCAAGAGTCAAAATATCGCCGCGAACAACGCAAATACAAGAAGCATGACGGGCGATTAAGATCATAAAATACTTAATCCTTTTAAAATAATCTTTATGCGAAGTTTTTGATCTAGTGGGATAATTGCACCGTATATTATGTATAGATGATGAATGTCCCTATAATCTAATGGTTAATCCAGGATTTGATGCAAGTATATTGTGTGAAAGTAGTTGTCTAATAATGATCGTACCGTCGGACTTTCCTGGAAGAATGTCATCAAAGAGAAATATGATGAGGGGGCCTCATGCGGACGATAAAGATATCAACCAAGGAATTTTATACACAAATATCCATGTGTTATATCGACTAATGGTTGATGAAAGGGCCATTTATATCTCGAAAGGCAGCCAGTAATAATGGTCTTTTATTGGCCTCACGAGCAGTAATTATTTTTCAAAGGCGAGCACTAATATTTCAAGGTGCAAGTACAAAGGTAGCACTAATTTGTCAATGGCAGCACTAATTTTTCAAGGAGCAGTTATACTAATGTTGTAGTGGCACCGCGAGCTAATTCCCGAGAGTACTATTTTCAAACGGCGAGCACTAGGTTTCAAGGAGCATACTAATTTCAAAGGCAGAAATCGGATATGTGTAAGGATAGATAGACCCCAAATAAAGTTTATCTTGCATATTGACAAAAATATCTGTTATGTGATCCTAAAAACATGAGGGAACTGCAGTTAATCTAAGTACTTGATCATTTGATTACAAAGTTAATACTCTTATTATGAACACAAGTTAGAAGAAAAGAAAATCTAAGGAGCTAAATTAAAAGATTATGTTGCAATTAATCCGGATGATAAGATGTTGAAGAAAAGATTGAAATCATATCAGGATTAGGAAGCTAAAAAGCATACCTAAAGTTTTAGATGTGACATCGTCAAATAAATAACGTATCTTTGCATCGTCTGATTCCCATTCTCCCAGGGTAATAGTTATCTTGTACACAATTTTCAAACTTATATACGACATCGTTCTCGCTTCATCCGTCTTGACAATATGGATCTGCAAACAAACGAAAGAAAAATAAAATCAAAAATACATTGCTTGAAATTCAATTTCAAGCAGATATTGATATCAGGTTTATAGGCCCTTACAAGAGGATAAGGGGAGTCATAAATTGAACGTTAAGCTACATTGGATTCTCATATGTTAACAAAATCTGAGACATAATTACACTTCAGCTACTAAATGAACCGCTTGTGGTTCTGACAATTTGTTGTAATTAGAATTATGCAAGAACAGTACCTTCACTTGCAATTCACCTCACTATTCGCTTTTTTTTTGTATATACGTAATGGATATTCACATTCATGATAATGCTCCTCAGATCAACGCTTGAGAAAAGAAAAAAGGAGAATACATATAATTATCAAGAACAAAAAAGAATGAGATGCACATGAGAACTAACCTTTTTAACAAGTATAATGGCATGCTCGTTTAATGGATTAATCATCTCAACAGCATTAACTGATGCAGTAACAACAACAGATTCCTCCCAAATTTCATTGCACTCCCAAAATCCCCTCAAAAGTCAGCTCAGCAATAGCACGATGAAACTTCCTAGAAAAAGAAGATATTATAAACTAAGCTGTAATTATGAAAAAGGTGAGCTTAACTACCAATAGCCGGCTATAAAGTAAGGTAATTACATATATATTTTAGTAGGCTTAAAACCAACATCATCCGATATATGTCTATAAGTTAGCTTAGGAATTATTTTATCTTACAGAAAGTTTAGAACATAGCAGTGTTATACATGCATGTAAAGATATAGACTAAATTGAATAGTCCACCAGAAATATCTACGTAGTTCGGCAGGAATCACTTCGATAGCAGCTTAACAGATCATGGATGTTCGCTCTATTGTTGTTATGCCTGCCTACACGAAAAGGGACATTTGTACTGTCTTGATCAGCCCTTGCAGGAGTTAATCTTCACGCACTATCCTCAGTGGAACCAACCTCTCAAATATATCACAACAGATCCAGAGGAGAATTATCTGAAGTCGTGAAGCTTTCTCTACATGGCTCCAAATACGTATCCCTGTGCTACCTCCGTCTTCTTTTTCCTCCAATTCATCCTCCTCGTCATTTCCTTGCATCTTTGCATATTTCAGCTGGGATTCAGATCCTCTCTGGAAGAAACCCGAGTAAATATATTAGAATAAAATATTTTTGGCATTCCATTAATAACAGAAAATGAGTCTTAAATTTTTTTATAGATGATATATTAGTGTTGCAAATTCTAAAAGAATAATAGTTTCACTTGTGATTTACTACTAACAGCATGGCCTCAAAGTAATAGGATAACATGAAAAAAACGTTCTTGACCATCATAATTGCACTGAATAAGTAATCAACGCCTTTATGGTGCTACAGAAATAGACTTCATTTTTTGACGAAACATACATATGACATAGCAGCTACGAAAAAGACTGTCATTTAAAAGGTGATCTACCTAAATACATAATTCCATACAAACTAAACCCCAAGTTTTAATTAGATCTGCACTAGATTATTACATATATTACGTACATTAATTTCAATGGTTTAGTTAACGTAGCATTGAATCCCTGTTGTTTTTATTTTATTTTATGTATGAAAATATTATAAATCGAATGTCAAAATTACACAATAGTCAACTTGCCAGTATAAGCAATCGGTTACTAGACTGCAAATAACGCTCAATAGCCTCTTCAACTGGAAGTGGCGGTGGAACTTGTCTAGTCCTTTGTTATGCTTCAACTACAGTATCATTCAATTCACTAAAACAAATTCAAAACATTTAATTTTTTCAACAATAAATATTGATGTCACACGGGCATTTTTTTCTCATTTTCTCATTGAATTCCTTTTAAGAAATAAATTTCAAAAAATACCTTACGAAAGTTTCTGCCCAATTTTGAGCAGTTTGAGTTGTGACATGTAAGAAATTATGCAGATGATGTTTCTCACTTTCTTCAGATGACATAGTTAAAGCTTGGCCTATTGAAGCTACAACTACCGTTATGCTCCAAGGATTAACAAGTCGGTTATTACACTTAAGACATGTTCTAATTCAAATACTAAAAAATTTAAGTAGGAACTATAGAGGTAAAGGAATCTGGATTTCAGTGGACTGCATTTACACTGCACATAAAGCAGAAAATCAAAGTGGAGCGAGACTGCATAAAACATCCACAAGATGGTTTTTAGAACTCGATAAACATCTCACCTTTCATATCGCACACTAAATTCTCCATGTTCTGGCCAAATTCTAAAATATTAAGTCTAGAAATTGAAGGCTAACCAGATGGTGAATTGGAACAGTTGTCAATGACCCAAATCTTCCATTTATCCGTCCCACAATTTCATGAACTTGACTCGTGAGCTTTTGATCTGCAAAAGACACATAACAAAATAAGAGCTAAAACGTGATGTACGCACACATATATTTGAGCAAAAAGGCAATTAAGAGATACAATGTTATGAAAGTATACATTCAGGAACATCAGTTCTTGTTGGTACTGCAATCTGTAGCAAAACCACTTTATCATGCCAATACGGATTGATTTTCATTAATATCTCTAAAAAAACTACTTTAGCTAGCATTGATTTTTATTAGTCAAACTCACCCCACTTTTGTTTGACATACCTGATGGTGCTCCGCACCACAAACAATCAAAAACGATCTACCCACACTTTGATTTATCTTTGTGAATTTCATCTTGTCTAGGACTTGCAGCTTCCGGAAGACCGCGCAATTATCACTAGAGAGAGTACCTTTAATTTAGCAACAAGACACCTGATAAAAATATAGAAACACCACGTACAAAACATATAGAAATTACAAGACATAGCCAAATAGCATAAGATAGAGTTATAGAATAAATAAATATCATTATATAATGAGCAATAATTATTGTATAATTATGTTATAGGATTATAGATTCGTGTTTACTAAACTCTAAACTCGGAACTATCAACAATATAAGTAAATTGATCCTGAACACTTAATTTAGGTTTCTAAAACTAACTATAAGCATATCATTGTACACTGATTTCTAGATACTAGCCGCTTGAAATCCAGAGCGGTGTTGTGAATGGGCGTTGGCTTGTTCGCCAAGGGATGATTATTCGCTGTGTTCGGACGACTTGCGGGTTGCGAAGATGGGAATACACAGGAAGATGGTGTGTATTTGGTGATGATTTGTAGTTAGTGATGGATATGATTTTTATTTTGAGGGAAAAAGATAAGTGTTACTCAATGAAAGGGTTGGAGGGGATCCCCTCCCCGTAGGGATCTCAAATGTGATTTTGATTTTGGGAAAAGAAGTTAAAGCGACAAAATGAAAATGACTTTGGGGGAGATTAAATTTTGGAGAAACTTTAAATTAACATATGATCATATATGGACTTCTTGGTTTAGTGTGACCATATATGACATTTGGTCACACTGTTCAAGTGTGTGACATATATATATCACTTTTAAATGTATATCGTGACTAATGCTTCAAACTTACTTTTCAGTTGTCACACATTTCAAATTCATGTGGCTAAATATTCAACAAAAAATAGCAGTCACTTTTAAATAATGCGTGACAAACTTGACTATATGATTTAGCCACAAACACAATTACTTCATGTGACCATATATGGATTTTGGTCACACTGTTAAAATTGTGGTGGTCATATATTTGTCACATATGTATATATATAGTATGACAATGTTCAAAAATTATTGGTATCTGTCACACGTTCCCAAATTATAAGTGGACTAAATAATCAGACATAAACATTACCAGTTGTCACTCTAGTCACATAAATATTCAAATGTGTGACAATGAAATTCTAAAATGGTCACACAAAATGAGTTCAAGTGTGGCTGTTTATTTTCTCCTGGTACATTTAGTCACATAAATATTTGACTGTGTGGCCGTTTTAAAAACAACATGTGTGACGAAATCCCAGATTTATACTAGTGGAACAACTAAAGTCGAACAACTGAAGTCGAACAACTGAAGTCGAACAACTGAACTGAAGTCGAACAACTAAAGTCGAACAACTGACACTTAATTAAAACCGAACAACTCAAGTTTCCAAATTATACGGTTTATTTTTTGACTCGTAAAATCCTGAGAAACATTAACTTGTTTTCCCGGTTTTGTCAAGAATTGTAAAATCCCGTATAGTTTCCAAAATTAAAACACTTAAAAGACAACTTAATCAAACACAATTTCTTTCTACCATACCGTGTCGCGATCTAACAAGTAATTTTTAACATACAATTCTCAATGACGACTCTTGCTGACTAAGAGATTCTTTCGGGTGTTGACATCGATATGCACAATTTTGGAAAAGCATAATGGGCTATATATGTATGATGAGACAACATGGGAATAAAGAATTCTTGAATCCGTTGAAAATTTCTATCATTGGCCTACGATTGAGGAGAATGGAGGACTAAACCAAAAGAAACTATTCTGAGTTATATGCTTCAGAAGCAATTAAGCTGGATTTTGTTATTAAGCAACAAATATCATTTCTACTAAGGGGTTTACCACCTGAGATCTATGCACTTATTTGCAATCATCGAATTGCCAAGGATCTTTGGTAACGGATTCAACTTCTCATGCAAGGAACTTCATTGACAAAACAGGAAAGAGAGTGCAAACTATATGATGAATTCGATAAGTTTGCTTATAAGAAGGGGGAAACATTACGTGACTTCTACTTGAGATTTTCACTTCTACTCAATGACATGAATATATACAATGTGAAATTGGAACAATTTCAAGTAAACACCAAGTTTTTAAATACCCTTCCTTCTGAATGGAGCAAATTTATGACAAATGTCAAACTGGTTAGGGATTTGCACACAACTAACGTTGATAAACTTCATGCTTACTTGGGACAACACAAATTTTATGCAAATGAAGTTCGTTTAATGCATGAACGTAATTCCGATCCGCTTGCTTTGGTTGCAACCCATCAGATGACCCAGTCTCCTTATCAAACTCATCAAAACTCTTACCAAAACTCTCAATTTCAACCACAAGTTTCACTATATCAGTCTCCACAGTATGGATCACCTTTTCAGTCTCAACAATACTCAATCAATCAATCATCAACACCTCTTTCAATCACTTATCCATCCAATGATTATCAATCATCATCAGTTCACCACAACGTTTATTCTCCATCATCATCCATCCCTCAATTGGAATATGCTCCCTCAGTTAACCAACAACCTGAATTTCCCCAACCAGACTCGGGTCTAATTGTTCCAGTGTTCAAGCAAGGTGACGATCCCATTGATGCCATCAACCATATGATGTCATTCTTGTCAGCTGTCGTCACATCTCGCTATCCTACTACCAATAACCAGCTGAGGAATTCGTCAAACCCTAGGCAACAAGCTACCATTAATGATGGAAGAGTGACTTTACAACCAGTACAGGGGAGACAAATTTCTGTTGCTGCGGGTACCACTAGGACCTACACTCCAGCAGCAAGTGGAAGCAATTCTGGGAAACAAAGGACTGTTATTTGTTACAACTGCAAAGGGGAAGGACACATGTCCAAACAGTGCACTAAACCTAAAAGGAAACGGGATGATTCATGGTTTAAGGATAAAGTGTTGCTGGTACAAGCTCAAGCAAATGGTCAAATTCTACATGAAGAAGAGCTAGCATTTTTGGCAGATCCAGGAACTGCAGAAGGTCAAGCCACACAGACTGTCATTACCCACAATGCCGCTTATCAAGCCGATGATTTGGATGCATATGACTCTGATTGTGATGAACTCAACACTGCCAAAGTTGCTCTCATGGCGAATTTATCTCATTATGGTTCAGATGCTCTCGCTGAGGTAAACAATCATGATAATATGGATAACAAATTGATGAATCAAGTTGTGCAGGCGATGTTGTCTTCTGAACAGTCGAGTGTTGTGAATCATTCAGAGACTAAAATAACTAGTGATAGTAATATCATTCTTTATTCTCAGTATGTGAAAGAATCACAACAAGCAGATGTTCAGAATTCTAACTCATCTGCACAACAAGATGCACTAATATTATCTGTGATCGAATAACTGAAAACCTAAGTAATTAATTGCACCAAGATTAATCTGGACAATAAAAGTATCAATGACACTTTAACTGCTGAGCTTGAAAGATATAAAGAACACGTTAAAGTTTTAAAAAAAGAACAACATGTTGATTTAAAAAGTCGAGATAACATTTCAGATTCACGTGAACAGTCTGTTAAGATTGATCATCTTAAACAAACTCTTTCTGAACATTTAAAAGAAAAAGAATCTTTAATGCAAACAGTTACTCTTCTTAAAAATGATTTTAAGAAAGAATAATCTAGAAAATAGTGAATAGAGAAATGGCTTAGAAACGAGTTCAAACAGGTCTGGATAATATTGTTGTTGAAAGAGATCAATCAGCATCAAAATGTTCATATGTTGGACAAAAAAACCATAGTTGTTCTATGATCATTACCATAAACAAGCTCTGGTGTTACAAAAATTCTTTCTATGTGAAGAATGCTCAGCAGTGTGGAACCAAAGTTTATGAGTGTCAATGTATTAAGAACACTACGTGTTGTGTGATTCTGATCTCCGAGAGACCTCATGCTGCTGAAGAGAGTCGTTCCAGAACATGTTTTAAAACCAACAAAGATCCCAATGTTTAGAAAAGAAAGTTAATTTACACCCAATTGATTATGCTATTCTCCACCAAACTTTCTCAAGATTTTGAATTAATAATTTGTTCCACAAACTCTACTTATCTATGACAAGCCTTTTGATCTCAGAATTTTCATGAATTCTTCAAGATCTAGTCTCTTCTTGTAGACCCCACCAAGTTGATGTTCCGACCGGGAACTTCGAAAGTCAGCATGGTAAATTCGAGTTGAAAGAAACTTATAAACCACCAATCTTTCTGGTATTGGACTTGGTTCGTCAAAGAAAGCACCACGGACAGAAGTATCATTGAGGGCTCGTGGGGGTTTGAACATACAAAAGCTTGTTTTAGGGATGAAATAATTCAATTTGTAAAAGCATTGAAGGACATATTCAATACATTCAATCAATATTTAATTGATGAACTTTTTGAAGTCCAAAATATCTTTCATCAAACAGAACGGCTGTGGAACAATATCGTTTAGAGTAAAAACATGTTTGAAGTTAAAATTAATCAAGTTTTAAATGAAAACGAACGACTCTTGGAACAAGTCATCAACAATGATACAGTGAACATAATTATGAATTCTTCTGTGAATGTGCATGAATGTAAAAAGTGTCTCAAACTTGAGACTGAGTTTCTCAACAAAAAGGATTTCATTGAAAAAGAGGGAATTACGTAAAATATAGAAGTATATACTACTCTGAAAACACTTTGCATTTTTAGAAGTTGACACTCAACTTAATCAGTAAAATTTTCAAACAGACAATTCTGTTTCAAATCAAAGTGCTCCAAATTTTGATCAATATTTTGAATTAAACAAATTGAAAGCTCGGTCCCAAGAGAAAGACACGGTCATAAAGAAGTTAAAAGAGAGAATTAAATCTTTATAGTGGAGAATTTGGAATGAGACTGAGGTCAAAAAAGACATAGAAGAGATTGAAATGATAAATATTAAATTGGATCATAGGGTGTTAAAGCTTATTGCTGAGAATAAACATTTGATACAAACCTATAAGAAACTTTATGACTCGATCAAACCAACACGTATTGCTTCCAAAAGAAACATGTGATATACTTTTAATTAAACCAGGTCAATCAAAAGTCTGCGGAAATCTTTAATTTAAATGCAAATCTTTAAGAAAAAGTTTTGGTAATTACAACTCTCAAGAATGAATTAAGGAAACTTAAGGGAAAAGATTTAGTTGATAGTGTTGTTACCAAACATACTATTCCTCCAGAAATGCTTAAGATTGATGAAGAACCTATAGCCCCTAGATTGTTGAACAATAGGACGACTCACTTACTACCTTAGGCACACTCAGGAACAAGCTGCGATTCTTAAAGAAATAGTGAAACAAGTAAAATCACAAAATCCTCTAAATAATTCCTTAGACTCTGCTTGTAAGTATACCAAATGAATTCAAGAGTTTCTTATAATACTCAAACAAACCTGCCCTGGAATGTAACCAATTAAATGAAAAACTAGTGGTTGTGACCTAAGAACACAGGACAAACGAGTGAGATTCCGTGAGACCATCACATCTCAGAAACACAAACCAAAAACTAACTTCTTCATCAAATCTGGTCTAGAAGTGCCTATGTTGTCTTCTCCACGGAGTAAAAACCGTTCTTATAGTGCTAGCAGATCACAACCTTCAGGCAATACAAAGAAAGATAAGATTCAGCGAACACCAAGTAGTACTCAGAAGAATAAAGTAGAAGGACACCCTAGGACAGTTAAATCTAGTTTTAAAATTAAGAATTGTCTTTGTGAACCTAAGGAAATGCAGATGTGCCCAGCATTCCAAGCTTAATGCAATTCAGAACTTGTAGAGTTCCGAATTAACACTTCACTTCATAACCGAACCACGAACCAAGAGGAAACTAGAGAGAGAGTAGAGCGAGACGAAAATGAGCGAGAGATGATACGATGTATAGTTGAGAGAAAAGAGATGGAAAAGAAATTTGATATTATTAAAATTATGAGATAGATATTTTCAAAAGAGAAAATATCTATATATATATATATATATATATCCCTATGACGCGTGGGATATTTAACTAGGACCCGGGCTCGGGTTTTGTTTGGGATTAAACCCGAAACATATACAATATTAGATTATCTATCGAGCCCGATTCCTGATATTATCCTATTACAACATTAACTAATTAAAGACCGAAGCTCCATCGTAGAGTGACCGAGCTTCCTTGTTGGACTCAATAAATTGAGGCTAACAATCTCCCCCGAAGTGAGGTCTTGAACATGGGAACGAGCTTCCTTTATTGACTCAATAAAATTGAGGCTAACAATCTCCCCCGAAGTGAGTTCATTGATGACACTCCTTCATGAGATCAGTGAGATTGCTTTTGTCGTTTAAAGCTCGCGTCGTTTTGCGTCTTTTTGTTATATTCGTTGTAATCTTGTTCCTTCCTGCTTTTCGATCTTGCTTTGAGCCTATTGTCATTTCTTTGTCGCTCTATTGCCATCTTGCGATCTTGAGTTTTGACAATATGCTCAATACTGTTGCATTCTCTTGAAAGCTTCAAATCAGAGTTAGGGAAGTCTTGTCTTTTCACTTTTGAGCTTTCTAGATAGTTTGTCTCGTCGATTGAGCTATTGAAGGGGATTGAGGATTGCCGTTACCACGTTTTGAACTGCAGGTTTACGTTAGTGATAACGCGGGGAAGAGAAAATTGATTTGAAAATCAATCGGACGTTGTCACTCGTTAAAGTGTATTTTTGTAACACATCGAGGCAGTGTCATGTTTTTATGAACAATTCATCACACGTCAATTCCATATATGGACCCCAAATCGATATACCGTTGTCACAAGTTTGATTCCTATAGAATCTGCCCGTCACGCCCGCAGTTGTGTTTGCTGATGACACTGGAAGGATTTCCCTTCGTCAATGTGGAAATACTACCGGAACACTCTGGAAATATTTCAGGCAAATATCACAATATGCTCTTTGCGTCGGCGATTTGATAACAGCTAGTAACCTCGATGAAATGTTTCCAAACAAGTGTTTGCAATTGGACTGTGTCCCTAACGAGTTTTGATTGATTCTCTGGCTCTTCTAGACTCGATAGTGCATGTTGGTTTTAGTAACTCGGATGGCTGGAGCATTTTTGTCACCTATTCAATATCAACAAACTCGAAGGTGGATGTCAATAGATAACATGTGTATCTCCGTGACAAATGAGACAAGTTTCTGTTGAGAGAAACTCGAATGGCTGGGAAGGGTTGTGCATTGCATTACTGGGTCCATGATGATTATCTTCAATACCAGCAATCATCTTGTGATATCCTAGATAGATTATGTCTGACCCGGGTTTCTGCCTTAAGTTGTGATAGAGAGGCTTCTTCGTTAGACCCTTATCCATACATTTTCTTTTTAGTTCTTCACACGCTTCAATGGGTACCCAGACGTCATTACTAACACTTTGTTGTGATTGTTCCAGTGTTAACTCATATCTTAGTCGGCATTTTCCAATATACATTCATCGCCAATCTACCTAAGGACTGCTATTTCTAACTTTGGATTAATCCTGGGTAGATCCTACCGGTTCTGGTTGGCTCATAGGTATTGATTCCTAACTAACCTCCTTATGACTTAGACTCGTCGTGAAAATCAGTGTTGTTGGGTATAAGATTGAATCATACAAACCTTTTCTTCCTGTTCGCACTTTGAGTCAATTTTTGATCATATTTTAAATACATCTTTCTCCCCTTATTTTAAATAATAAACACTTAGTTTTTGATAATACTTGCGATTAAAATTGTAGGTACCCGATTAACACTTCACTTCCATAAACCCGAACCACGAATCCCAGAAAACTAGAGGAGAGAGATGAGACGGAAAAAATGAGGAGAGGAGATTGACGAGAGTTGAGAGAAAAGAGATGGAAAAGAAATTTGATATTATTAAAATTATGAGATAGATATTTTCAAAAGAGAAAATATCTATATATATATCCCTACGACGCGTGGGATATTTAACTAGGACCCGGGCTCGGGTTTTGTTTAGGATTAAACCTGAAACATATACAATATTAGATTATCTATTCGAGCCCGTTCCGATATTATGTTATTACACATTAACATAATTAAAGACCGATGCTCCATCGTAGGTGACCGAGCTTCCTTGGGCGACTCAATACATTAAGGCGAACAATCAGCCCCCGAAGGGTGGGCGGGCGGGATTCACAACGGGGGAGCTGTCAGGCAGCCGGGTCGGTGGTAGATTAATTTATTCCGGTGGTGTCTTTTCGCATTCGATCCTCTGCATACAATTTTTAAATTATTTTTATATATAATGTGAGGTCTCAAACTAACGAACCAGCACACCAATAAAACTCACACATAAAAAATCTCCCGCCCCCGAAGTGAGTTACAAAGTGGATTGAATAAGGCGCCTGGTCGTAGGTCTACTAGGGGAGGACACAGACCTTCCCCTTACAGAGGTTGGGTGGGGTTCCGTTGTTGCTGCGGCCCCCTATGGAGGTGGTGGGTTCCTTTTTACTCATGTTATCCTTCTCCTGTATGAGATCTAGTTATGTTATGTTGACGTGGAGGGAGAAGGCGTTCTATTTGCGTTTTTAAGCTCTCCTTGAGTGTTTTCATGTCTGAATGCCGTGTAACTCACATTTCTTGGTCTGGGGTTGGGGTTTATTTTAGATTTGCCGGTCGCTTGTTTATTTTGGGTTGCTTGGCTCGTCCTTCGATCGTTGTATTTTCTTGTTGTAGGGCTGTAGTTTTCGTTCACTTGCTTCTTTTGCGCTAGCGATCCTTGACCTTTTTGGAAGTCCTCTCCTTACTATATTTTGTTCCCTTATTTGTTTCTTTTTTTTTATCCGCCGCCCCCTCACCCCGGCTCTCTTACCTGGTGTCCGGATAATATGTGCTTGGCCGTATGAGTGTGAGGGGGGCGTTCTGCGGGGGGGTTGGGGGGATTAGTGATGGTTGTGGGGGGGGGGGCTTGGGGGGTCGTTGGGGAGTTAGATGGGGGGGGGGGTGGCGGGGGTAGGGGGTCGTGGGTTTGCAAGCGTGCTCATTCGGTGAATCCCAAATGATTTTTCATCCTTTTTGCGTTTTTAATAAATATATCTAGTTTTTGAAAAAGCTTTTCAATAGGTTATTTTTCAGAGTCGTCTTCGGCCGGATGTCTGTGGTTTACCATGGATGTCTGTCTTAGTGAAAATCTGGAGTGCGGTTGGCTAGAGAGCTAGGATGGCCTTCGCGAGAGGAGCATTTGTATGGTATTGGGAAGTTTTTGTGTGGAGGGGGCCGGATACACCGTTTGCTGGTCCTGCATTGGAGGGTGTGTTTTGGGGGCAGGTCTTTTTTTTTTACGTTTTGGTTTCTTTTTTAATTTTCTATTTAATCTTCATCTCTTTATTTTTAGGAATATAAACGAAATAAAATAATTACAACTAACAAACGGGGGGGGGGGGTGGTGGGGGGGGTGGGGGGGGAGGGGGAAAAAAAAAAAAAAAAAAAAAAAAAAAAAAAGGGGGGGGGGGAAATAGAAAAAAAAAATAAAAAGAAAGGGGGGGGGGGGGGGGGGGGATAGGGGGGGGGGGGGGAGGAGGGGGGGGGGGGGGGGGGGGGGGGGGGGATATTATAGTTATTTTTGGTGTGGGGTGTTTTTTAGGGGGGTGGGGGGGATGGCGGAGGGTGAGGGGGGGGGGGGGGGGTTATATTATATTTGGATTTGCTGGGACTGACTACGCGAAGGAGGGGCTACGTACAGGAACATCGGGGGGGGGGGGGTGGTTATGAGGCGTAGGAATAGGGACGGGGGTGTGAGGTGTGGGTGGGGGGGATGTGGGGGTGGGGATCTATGCGAGCTGGATGGGTGGGTGGAGGGGTGCCGTGTGGGGTGTGGCGTTTGTGATCATATTCACTATATCAAAACTGGGTCAATGTGCATTTGTACTGGGTCCTTTTTGCAGTGTGGCCTGGGGGGTGTCGGGGATAGTATTAGAGGGGGGGGATGTGCAGAGGGCTTCGTAAAGCACGTGTTAGTGTTGTCAGCGACAGGGATTGGCTACGGGGTCGAGGACCGATGGATGGAAATTGGCAAGCCGCAGGCGGGGTGCGCACTTTCTCCTATTCCTTGTGGGGTGGGGTTTTGTTTATTTTTTGATTGTTGTTGAGCATTGTTGACCCGAGCTTGCGGTCAGGGGTGAAGGAGCGGGGAAGTTGTGAGCTTGCGTGTTTGTTTTTGATTTCCCATTTGTTTCGCGTTCCTAGTACTTGGTGAATTACCCCTTATTTAAAAGTTTCTAATAAAAGAATAAAGTAGTAGGCTAAGTATCACTCTTGAATGGTTCTGGCCTCCCCCCCAAACCTGATCACAATGGATATTTAATTGGGTTTAGGGGACTCTTTATGGATTGGGTGGAAATTTACAGCCGTTTAGTATCATGTAAAGGTAATTGCGCCATAGTGTATCTATACGGTCTGCAGGTGGTGGGGTTTGGTCCCGAAGGGGGAGGCGGGGATAGCTAACTACCTTCATCGTATTTGTCCGAGTTTATGAAGTCTAATAACGTCGTAAGTTCGGAGGACTGTTTATAAGTGGGAGCGGTAAGGGGGCTCGGGTTCGTGGATTGGCAGGGTCTTAATAAGTAGGGTGGGAATTGAGTCAGGTTGGGTAGTGAAGGTCGGCGCGGAACTGAATGGACATTTTTGATGGGGTGGGGGGGGTATGATCAGGGGTGTGGGAGAGAGGGAAGTGGGGGGGGGGGGGGGAGGAGTTGGTGGGGGGGCGGACGGCGGAGTGCCGGGTGCAGGGGCACCTCGGGCGTGCGGTTTGCACCTAGCCACGTTAGTTTCCCGTTGTTGACTCGCCAGGTGTTGGATAGTGTTTGGGGCAGTGAAACCAGAGGTGGTTAGGTTTTTCTTGAGTTTACTCTGTCGGATTGGCTGGAGCCTGCCAGTACAAGGTGGCTCACTCTACATCCCCCCCCAGCCCCCTATTAATTATTATCTAATTGTATCATCACTACGTTTTAGAATGTTTTTCCTTCCGCAGGATGATGATTTTTTTTTCACGGTCAATAGATGATAACTGTACGGATATCTATATAGTTTTTGTGATATCTCCGTGACAAAAAAATTCTAATTGAGTTGATGTTGGGTGGGTGAAGAAAAAAAAAAATTATTAAAATAACATGTTAAAACAAAATCATAAAATAAGAACACTAGAAGTTGTATTTTTGTCTAGTTCATTCTTAATGGTGTTGCTCGTACAAAAGTCTCTTTGTGTGTTGGATTTATTTTTTTTTATTCGTGTTGTTTCATCGTAACTTTATCTTTATTGGTTTCTTTTTTTTTTTGGTTGTCGAGCTTTCTGAGTGTGAGCGAAAGGAGGTATGTTCCATGTTTTTCGTAGCTTGTTGTTGTTCAGAGGGAAGGGAGAGTTCTGGTGAGGTCCCCTGTTGAGAGTTAAGGGGGTGGGGTATCCCAAATGGGGGGACAGGGTCCTCGCAGCGGGGGACTGTGGGCGGGTAGGGAGGTGGGAGGGTAGAGTGGGAACAAGGGCTGGATGGCTGTGATTTGGGGTGGGGGGTGAAATTCCTGCTGTGGGGCTCTAGGGGAGGCGGGGGGGGGGGTTTGAGCTTATGTGGATTAAGGGAAGAGGCATAAGAGGTAAAAGATGGGGGAGGACGGGAGTGGGGGGAAGTGGCGAAGTGGTCGTTGGGTTCTGGTCGACGAGCGGTCGCGGGGTTTTGAGCCCTAAGCGTCATGCTTTAAGCTACGGTCCATGGAGGTGATTTTCGGGGATCATGAAGGTGGGTTGTCGCGGGTGGACACCTGGGTGGCAGGAACAGGGGGGGGGCTGTGGGGGGGTTGGGGAAGGGGGCGGGGGTGATGGAGCCGGAGGGGAAGGGTCTCCCAACGGGTGCTGTGTTGGGGCGGGGGTGGGCGCCAGGGAACGGCGGTGCATTGGAGGACACATGACGGCTGGACGAAACTACCGGGTGAGTGAGGTGGTCGGGGGCAGTCAGGGGCGCTGGGGGTTCGCTTGCGGTGTCGGATGGTTCCCGTGAGTCATGGATGAGGCTCTTGCTGTCTCGTTGGAGGCGTGGGGCTCGTTAGGGGGTGTTCTTGACGGGGGGCTTACGTAGAGCGCGCGCCGGGGCCGCGCCGCCGGGGGGGGTGGTGGAGTGAGAGCACCCTTAGAGAATCACATACACAAAAGTTAGATAGAATGAAAGGGGCAAAAAATAGAACTAGGCCGGAGGGTAATGTGTTGTAGGATGGGAAGGTTGGAATGGAGGGGAATGTGGGGGTTTGTAGTTTTTGGGGGGCGCTGTAAATATAGGGGAATAATGCCGAGTTAGAGTTGATGTAGGTTGGAGTGTGGTCGGGGTACGAAATCTTTTCGTTGGTCGTTTTTTTAATAGCACTGGACAATCACATCGGGTTGGCGCATTGTTTTCGTGTTTTCAGTAAAAATGACGTCTGGGTCTATTATAAGATTAATGAATTATTAAGCATTGAAGGCAGTTAAAGAAAATAAAAGAAATGTATTGGATAAAGGGTGTAAAGAAAGAGCCTCCACACAACTTAAGGCAGAAACCGGGTCAATAACCAATTGCTGTCGAATACAAGTTGATTGTGACATTGAAACGACATCATGGACCCAGTGATGCAATGCACATACTCTTCCCAGATTTGGTTCTTCAACAGAAACTTGTCTCATTGTCCGGAGATTACACACGTAATCTATTGACATCTCTTACTGAGATCGTTGTATTGAATAGGTGGCAATTTGCTCAAGCCTCCGAGTACTAAAACCAAACTGCACAACTCGAGTCAAGAGAACCAAGAGAACAATCAATATTTCTCGTTAGGACACATTCTATTTCAAACACTTGTTGACCATCATCAAGGTTCACACAGCTGTTATCAAGAGTCTACGCAATTTCATTGTGGCTATTTGCCAGAACATCAGAGTGATACTCTTTAGTATTCACAATGACGATGGAAATCCTTCCAGTGTCATCATCAAACAGCACTGCGGTAGGTGACTGCGTTGATTCTATATGAATCAAACTTGTGACACTGGATATCGATTTGGTCCTAGTAAATGAATTGACGTGGATGAATTTTGCATAACACATAACTCGCGATGTGTTAACAAAACACTTTTAACGGTGACACGTGATTGATTTTAAATCAATTTTTGTTTATCATTAACATTTAAACCTGCAGGTCAACGGTGGTACGGCAACCTCATCCCGTTCAAATGCTCAATCTACGAAGACATACTTCTAGAAAGCTTCAAAATTTAAAGACAAAGATTCCGCAAACTCTGATTTGAAGGCTTTCCAAGGATTAATGCAAAAGTTTTGAGCCCTGTTGGTCCACAGACATCAGATCGCAACGATTCGGGCCTCAAAGACGATAAAGACAATGACAAAGGCTCAAAGTCAAGATCGCAAAGAGAAGGAACAAGCCCTACAACAAATACGAAGACAAAGACCAAGAACACTCAAGCTTAAACCGATAAACGCAATCTTCACTGATCTCATAAGGAGTGTATCAATGGAACTCACTTGGGGGGAGGATAGGATTTTGTTAGCCTCAATTTTATTGGAAGTCTCAAGTTCGAAGGAAGCGCGTTCACGTGGTCAAGACCGCCACTGCGTGGGAGGATTGTTTCCTATAGCCGTTGAATTTATTGAGTTTCTGCGAACCAAGGAAGCTCGGTCACTTCGACGATGGTAGTGTGTGGTGAGGGACGGGGCGGTGTTATAGTAGGTTATTGGGTGTGATAAAAGTTATTATCGGTAGCCGGGCGGTGTGAGATTCGTTAGTAGGAGGGAGTGGGGGCAGGGGGGAAGCCCTTATCAAAACCAGTGAAAATGGGGAAGTGGGGGGTTTGTGCACAACGCGAAGGTGGGAGATGTTAGCGTGAGTGGGGCGAGGGGTATGTGCCAGTGGTATGTTGGGGGTGTGTGATTTGGGCGTGGCCAGCTGCTGGGGAGCGCAACTCTCTCTCAGGCTCTGCTAGAGTTTCGTCTTCTCTTCTCTTCTCTAAGTTTTCTTGGATTTCGGGGTTGGGATATGAAGTGAAGTGTTAATCGGGGAACCTACAATTTTAATCACAAGGTATTTCAAAAACTAAGTGTTTATTATTTAAAATAAGGGGAGAAAATGTATTTAAAATATGATCTAAATTGACTCAAAGTGCTGAACAGTAAGAAAAGGTTTTATGGTTCGATCTTATACCCAACAACATCTTAATTTCATGACGATTCTGAAGTCATAAGGTGGTTAGGTTAGGAATCAATCCTATGATCCAACCAGAACCGGAGGATCTACCCAAGGATAATCCAAAGTTAGAAATAGCAGTCCTTAGGTATGATTGGAGATGAATGTATATGGGAATAATGCCGACTAAGATTGAGCTAACACTGGAACAATCACAACAAGGTGTTAGTAATGACGTCCTGGTAAGCATTGAAGGCGTTGAAGAATGAAAAAGAAATGTATGGATAAAGGGTCTAAAGAAAGAAGCCCTCCACACAACTTAAGGCAGAAACCGGGTCAATACATATGCTGTCAGAATCACAAGTTGATTGCTGACATTGAAAACGACATCATGGACCCAGTGATGCAATGCACAACCCTTCCCAGCCATTCGGGTTTCTCTCAACAGAAACTTGTCTCATTTGTCACGGAGATACACACGTTATCTATTGACATCTCACTCCGAGATTGTTGATATTGAATAGGTGGCAATATGCTCCAGCCTCCGAGTACTAAAACCAAAATGCACTAATCGAGTCTAGAGCCAAGAGATCAATCAAAATCTCGTTAGGACACATTCCATTTCAAACACTTGTTGAACATCATCAGGTTCACAAGCTGTTATCAAGAGTCCTACGCAATATCATTGTGATATTTGCCAGAACATCCGAGTGATACTAATGTATTCACAATGAAGATGGAAATCCTGCTTGAGCCAGCATCAAACAAGCTCTTGGTAGGTGACTTGCGAGATTCTATATGAATCAAACTTGTGACAACTGGATCACGAGATGGTCCAGTAAATGAATTGACGGTTGATGAATTTTGATAAAAACATGACACTCTCGATGTGTTACAAAAACACTTTAACGAGTGACACGTCGATTGATTTTCAAATCAATTTTCTCGTTTATCACTAACGTAAACCTGCAGGTCAAACGGTGGTAACGGCAACCTCAATCCCATTCAAATGCTCAATCTACGAAGACATACTATCTAGAAAGCTCAAGATTTAAAGACAAAGACTTCCGCAAACTCTGAAATAAAGCTTTCAAGATGATGCATAGAATGAGCATGTTGGTCAAAGTCATAAGATCGCAAGATGGCACAGACGTAAAAGACAATGACAAAGGCCAAAAGTAAAGACCGCAAAGCATGAAGGAACAAGTTTACAACAAAGAACAAAGAGAAAGACCAAGACCACATGAGCTTAACGACAAAAGCAATCTCATTATCTCATGAAGGAGTGTCATCATTGAACTCACTTCGGGGGAGATTGTTAGCCTCAAAATATTGAGTCGAACATGAAGTTCGTTCATTATGTATTTAAGTCTCGGTCAATTAATTAGTTAATGTTGTAATAGAATATTATCGGGAATCGGGCTCGATAGTTAAACTAATATTGTATATGTTTCGGGTTTAATCCCAAGCAAAACCCGAGCCCGAGTCCTAGTTAAATATCCCGCGCGTCACATTAAATGTGTAGGGGTATATATCGATATTTTTTACTTAGAAAAATATCTCTTTCTCATTTTAATAAATATCTTTTCTCTCAATTCTCTCATCTCTCTCTCTTCTTTCTCTCTCTACACCACCATCTTTCTTTCTAATTTCTTGTTACAAATTTGTGCATCATATGTGTTATATAAAGTGTTAACGGGATCCTATAGGAAGTGTATGCTACTGGTAAGTAGGATTACTGGTTGAAGTGGTATGGAGCATGGCTTTTTAAGTCAAAAAGGGAGTGGGGGTAGGAGAGGTGTAAAAGAGAAGAGTCTCAATAGGAATTCGATTAATACCTCTTCAGGTATTAGTGTGTCTACGGAATCAGATGATACTATGAATGAAGATACTCCATGTGGTGTTGCATCTACTGTTAAAGAGGGTGTAACACCATCTGTGGTTGACATGATGGTGGAGAAGGAAAAGATAAGCTCTTTTGAAGATACTACAGTTCCAAAATCTTTTCCACCATTAAATAAGCCAGTTTCTACTACGGCTAGTAATGCCCTGGTAAGTCTTCGTATGCTAATATTACTGTTAAACCAAGTGGGAAGAAAGTGAATGTTCATACTCTGTTTACACCCGGGGGTAATGGGATTGATGTGGTTGTTCTGGTGGATTCCATTCGTGCTATTAGTGAACAATTTGCTAATACTGCTTATGGTTTTTTCTTGGGGAAGAAGGTGGCATACCCTGTTGTTGCTAACTATGTTAGGAATACTTAGGGTAAATATGGGCTTGTTCGCTCAATGTTTAGCTCGTCTACAGGTTTATTCTCCTTTCAATTTAGCTCCATGGATGGATTAGATGCTATGTTTGAGAATGGCCTATGGTTTATCCGGAATAATCTGCTTATCATGAAGAAATGGCATCCGGATGAGAACCTATTGAAGGAAGATGTTAGTATTGTTCCAATTTAGGTTAAACTCTATGATGTACCTATTACGGCCTTTAGCGAGGATGGTTTGAGTGCCAGTGCTACTAAACTAGGTACTCCTCTAATGCTTGACTCTTATACATCTGATATGTGCATGCAATCTTGGGGTAGGTCAAGTTATGCTAGAGTTATGATTGAGCTTCGAGCTGATGTGGAGTTGATAGATAACATTGTCGTGGCTATGCCTAAAATTACTAGGGAGGGCCATTACACATGTGATGTCTATGTTGAGTATAAGTGGAAACCTACTAGGTGTTCATCTTGTAAGGTTTTTGGTCATATTCATGAGGAATGTCCAAAGAATACAGGTGTTGGTGAGAAGAAGACTGTGAAGAAGCCTAGTCAAACTTATCAAGGTGTTCTGGTTGGTCCAAAAATAGGTTTTAAACCTAAAAAAGAATATCGACTTGTTCCCAAAAAGCCTAATTCTAGTTCTAGTGGTAATAAGAAAAAAGGTATGGAACCTACTATTGAGGTTAGTAATTCAAATCCATTTGATGTTCTTAATTCAGTTAATAATGATGTGGAGTTTGGTACCAATGAGGGGACTACTAATTTGGTAAATAATGGGGCTACTTCAAGTGGATCCTCTTTATGAATGTCGATAATAATGAGGAGTTGGCTAGTAATACTCCTATTGGTAAGAAAATCGATAAAATAGAACAACAAATTTGTGAAGGTAAACTTAGGTTGTTAGATAATGAAGGAACCTGCTAGTTCCTACGGGTATTGTGGAAAGTCATAGAAAAGTGGAAATGGTTTTTGACGAAACTGCTAACTTAAGGATTTCAACGAGTGGTAAAGATGGAAGTGATAAAGGTTATGGTACTAATAGCTTGTTGGAATATTTAATATGACCAGGAAGGGATGCGAATATAAGTACGATGGCCAACGTAGTTATAAGCGTATCACAACTCACTCATACTTAGTAATGTTGTTCACACAAATCGATGTTGACACCGGTAAAGGTGGAGTTTATGTGTAATCTGTATAATAGAAAAGAAATCTAAATATATATGTATAAGTCTTCATAGCCTACCTAACGAGCCCATGTTCTCCCTCGTAAGATAATGCCTGCACAAGGATGATACCTAAATGCTGGCCGACTGCTGCCGGAAAATCATGTTAGAAGGTGGAACAGTGGTATCGGGGTTGGTAGAGGTAAAAGGGGTAGAAGACCTAGGGAAGGTAATGATGAGCATGTTGATGATTTGAATGGTCAAGGAAATGACCAAGGAATGGGAGCCAATGGGGGTGTAGAGGGAGTCAATGGAAATGTAGAGGGAGCCAACGGGGGAGCTCTCGAATTCTCGATGATCATTTCCCAACAATTGCAGAACCTCTTACCCGCCATGCTAGCTCAGATTAGTAACCGAGGGAATGTTTGGAAACAGATGGTTAATGTGGTTAATGAGAACGTTCAGGAGAATGTTGGGAATGTGATAGTAAATGGCAATCGGCTAGGTTGTTCATATAAGGAGTTCTTAGCTTGTAACCCTAAGGAATATGATGGTAAGGGAGGTGTTGTAGTTCTTACTCGTTGGATTGAGAAAATGGAGTCTGTGCATGATATGTGGTTGTAGTGTTGACCAAAAAAATATAAATACACCGCTGGTTCATTTTTAGGTAAGGCTTAACGTGGTGGAACTCTCAGATTGCACGCTAAGTCGGGCAGTAGTTATTGATAGTAGTCAGTAATGGACTTCAAAGTTTTATGATGATACAAGAGTTTTGTCCTAGTCATGAGATGCAAAAGTTGGAATCTGAGTTGTGGAATCACGCCATGGTCAGGGCTGGCCATGCTACGTATACTGATAGGTTTCATGAGTTGGCTAGGTTAGTTCCATATTTGGTAACTCTAGAAAGTAGGATGATTGAGAGGGTATGTGTATGACCTTGCTCCATAAATCCGTGGGATGGTGGCAGCAACGGAGCCAAAGACTATACAGAAGGTTGTGCAAATTTCTGGTGCACTGACCGATGAGGCTGTGAGAAATGGATCAATTAAGAAGGTTGAGAAAAGAGGAAATGTGGGGGAACCTAGCAAGGATAAGAATGGTAGGGATGATAATAAGAGGACTAGGACTGGGAATGCTTTTGCTACTATTGTAAACCCTGTAGGAAGAGAGAATACGGGTACTTGGCCCAAGTGTACCACCTGCAACTCCTACCATGCACCCGGAGGGCCTTGTTACACATGCTTCAACTATAACCGCCTGGGTTATTTAGCAAAGGATTGTAGAGGCGTGCCGAGGAATGTGAATCCCATCAATGCTAGAAACCCAACTGTTAGGGCATGTTATGAGTGTGGTAGTACCGACCATGTCAGGTCAGCTTGTCCTAGATTGAATAGGGCACAAGGACCGGAAGAAAATCGTCCAAATCAAGTTGCTGCTAATAACGAGGGTCAGGGTCATGGAAACCAAGGGAACCAGGCTAGGGGTAGTCCAATGTGAGATCAATTTCCGGTAAACTCTGAAAAATAACAAATCCTACTCGTGATTATCAAAGATGTATGTTTCGAGAAAGTATTCAACAAAAATGAATCAACAATACGATAAAATCGTACAGTGAACAATTTCGATGAAATTGATGCGTTTGAAGAACACTTTTCAATAATGAGCTCCATAAATTTGATACAACCGAATATGTGAGTTTTACCAAATTTGAATTAAACATTAATCACAAGATCGATAAAACCAAAAATGTGACCAAAACCAATTCTCAAGCGTTTTTAGACCTTTTCCGCAAAGTAAAACTACTACACAAATTCAATGAAACCGAAAGTGTGATCCTATAGTAACTTCAAAATTGATGACACCGAAAAATGAAGAACTACTCTTTTACAACTCAATAATCGAACCAGTACAAAGAAAAGAATACAAAAAAAATGATAAAACTTTATTACACCAAATTTGATAAAACCAAAAATGGTGTTCTATCCTAAATTCAATCAAAAATCTCAAACACACTCGAAGTAACGGCCCGTAATTAAAACCGTGGTTCAAAAGATTATATCAAAATGTTGACAAAATTAAGTATTTTCCAAATAAGAACTAAACTACTTGACACACTCAATTATTCCAGCCAAAATTTGATATTATATCCGAAATAAAATTCAAAGACAATAGCCCAAGAATAATGAATACTGGCCCAATACTTGATGTAAACTTTTCGGTAATCTGAAGCCCACTTTAAAAAAAATTATAACCCTACAATCTTATGTATAAGATATCACACTTCACACTAACCCTAGATCATTTCTAACTAAAAAACACACACCTCTTTTTATTTCTTTTTCACTCAGCCACACATACACTCACTCCTTACTCCTCAATCACATGACAACAACTATATACTTTCTTTGTTTCTCTACAAATGATGAACCACAAATAAGCATAATCCTTTTTCAATTTTTTTTTTCAAATCAAACTACACACGAGACACGTAGGTTTTCTCTCTTTGTTTTGATTTTGATTTTGGATTTGGCTTTCGTGTTTCCTATTTTCGTTTAAGCACCGAAACAAAGATGAGGTATGAACACATGTTGTTCGTGTCCTTTGCTATTGTGTTTGAAAATTAGAAAAACAAATCTTATGCTTTACAATATGATAATTGATGAATTTTTCCTATTGTGTAGATGATCTTTTAGGTCTGAAACGTTATTATATCGCACAAAAAGGAAATGAACTGAGTCCGTTTCTTGTGTTATCTTTTCTTTTCTTGTTTTTATTTTTCGTTTATAATTCTGAAACAAAGATGACGAGAACACCTTTTGTTCTTGGTTTATCTTGATATGTTTCAAAAAATTTAAGAGAAGCTAAACTTTTACAAAGATCTATGATGATGAGGTTTATTTGTGGAGATGATTTGACTGAGTTTTGTTCAAGATCTGTGATGATTTGCTCTTTTGTGTTAAAAGATCTTTAAGATCTATAAATCTGATTGAAGTACTCTTAAAGAATAATTTGAGATCTAAGATTTCTGAAAATTAGTCGTTCTAAGATTGAGTCTCTTGTCGAAATTTATGATCAAATCTGTGATGAATGCTTTGTGTGAATGGTTTCATTTAAAGTTTATAAACTTGTTTTAACACACAATTAAAGCTGAGATATGAGTTTTCCTTTTTTAGTTCTTTGATTTCTGTTTAGAGAATGAATTCAGATCTGTAAAACCCCTTAGACTAAAAACGTATTTTCAAAAGCGTGTATTTAACTACCGAGTTTGACTAGTCAACATCGACTTTTAAAAGTCACATGTCTGTAAAATCAGTTACACTACCGAGTTTGATAGTCAAAGTTCATATAACAAACATTTACCGAATTTGAGATTATAACTGCTTTTAATTAATTTTAACAGCTGAATATAAAAAATAAGCACCAATAAGCAAATTTTGTACTGATTTTGCCGCGATTCTTACGATAAAACCGTAAGCAATCAATGTTAGTTCCATAGAACACAACTAAAATTAGCAAAATAAGCACAAAATAAGCTGATTTGACCAGATTAAGCTGTTTGACTTTTTGACCAAAATTAAGCAGTTTTGTCTCAAAAAAACTCACGAAAATAAGCTAAAAACATAATAAGCACGCGAACAAGACAGAATAAGCACTTAACGAGAATAAGCACAACTGATCGGGACCAAATAAGCTCAAAATAAGCTGCTGGAATAAGCTGTCGGAATAAGCTGACCGAATAAGCTCTCCTAAACAACACTAAATCGCTCCTGCAGCTCTGATACCACTTGTTAGGTCTTGAATTTAGGATCAATAAGCAATAGAGTGTGTGTTTAGGTGTTGTGTGTGTGTTTATTCTAGAGAGAGAAAGATGGAAAGTAGAGAGAGAAAGAGGGAGGAGGAGGATTAGAGAAAAGATAAGAATAAGATTAGAAGACACTTAGGAGACACACCTCACAAATGAGGTGGTGGTGGGGTATTTATACCCATTTTACAAGAAGAGCAAGGAGCTCTTGTTTCTTAGCTTTTGGCTATTTATCAGGTCTCGTGACTTTATTTAAGTCACGAGCCTATCACCTAACCTATTACATAATATTATTTCACTATTTGTTACAAGACTTTTATCTCAATAAGATCATCACTTTTGTCATTCCTAACAATCTTTCCCCAGGGGACGATCATTGAGATCTCTCTTTGATTGCATTAATGATCATCACTTTCTATTTCTAACAATCTCCCCCTAAAGGATGATCATTGAGATCTCTCTTGTGACCTTGATCTTTAATCTTTAATGCTCGTTTGTCTTGAGTCTTGATGTGTAATAGTGGTCTTGTTCCAATCATGCTCTAGTGGTCTTGTTCTAATCATGCTCTAATGATCTTGATCTTGATCTTTCCATTTTCCTTTTTGTCTTTGCATTTGAGATCTTTTCATATCATCATTCTTTACTGTGAATCCATCTTGATTTGTCTTTTGAAGCTTCTGACCAACATACTCATACTTTCATGACAGCTTACAATCAACCTTATGTAGAACTTTTGTCTTGATCAACAACTTGATTATTTGAGGAAGTTCTTTGATTTATCAAAGTTGCGGAAGTGTATCTTTGACCTTTGAGTATGAGATATGAAGGAATGAACATGACAGTGTTATATTCATTAGGAGTAGCCTTTAAAATAGCCTGAACATCAAAGAGCTTCTCATATGTCTCCATGAAAATATCAGCGGACGTTGGGTTCACATTAGGAGTAGCCTTTAAAATAGCTTGAACATCCGGATCCTTGCGGCCAATAGATATCCCATCTATAAAACCTTTCCCAATAGCAAGGCTAAAAGCCTCGCCCAACGATCGCTTGTATT
>BQNB010022906.1:17500-62435 GCA_026074375.1 Tanacetum coccineum | reverse complement strand
GTGATCATTTAAGATTTACATGTTAAATAATGAGAACAAGCGCTACTCGAAAAAATTGATTATCCGAGTTTACAATTATTTGACCAGTTTCAATATAACAAAACATTAGAATCGGCTACGAGTACATGAGAATGCAATAAGTATTTAATTACTTTTTATGCTAAACACGCCTATGCAAGTTGGTCTTGTGCAGTCATGCCTGCAACAGGTATTAGAATACATCTAAATGTGATGTTCTTTTAATTCTATTGTTGTATGGATGGGTTCTAGTTTTGGTTGGTCATTGTTTGTAAGAAGTCAATGGTAGCATTTTAGCATGTTGTATAATGTGTGTTAGATTCTAGTTTTTTTGGCTGTGTTTTTTTGGATCCCCGTCTCTTTTAATTTTTCAAGGTTCGGTTCCAGTGTGTTTGTCTGCAATTTGGATTTTCGTCTTCAATTATCAAGGATCCTATCAATTGCAGACATCAGTATTCTGCTATAATTATCTGCACCTATGCTTCTTGATGTCTGGTCTGTCAGTGTGTTTTTTGCCTGCATCAGTTTTGTTCCTCAATGTAGTCTGATATATGTGCTTACTGTGAATATTAGGTTTGCGCAAAGGTTATATACTTGGGTGTCCCTAAGTGAGGTTAAATACTTGGTCTCGGTGTCCCTTTGTGTCTGCTGTCGAGAATTTTTGGTGGGATGTGTGTTCAAAATACTATTAGTTTATGCACTTGCTTTCTCCGTCTGTATTAGTCTGCCATTGAATATAGGATCCCAAGGCTGATCGTCGATCTACGACGTACTAACCATTAGTCACCGCTCTTGTCTAGCATTGTTATTGCGTATAATTCTGTCTAGGATTATCACATTCGTGTAGTGTTGCAATACACACTTTGAGTCTGCCAATGGTATTAGCTGCAAGTTTGGTGCCTATTTGTGTGGTCTCCAACTTCACTAAGTAGTAGATTTGCGTCGGTTGGTGTTTGATTCTCTATCTGCTGAATAGAAGTATTGACATATAGTGTTTGGGTGGCCTGTTTGTATATGTCCTACAAGGCCTTATATATATAGTATTAGTTGGATTGCTCTATATCTTTGTATTATTTTCTCTTTAATGACGAGTCCACTGACAGTTGAAGGACAACCTAACCTTCTCGCACATCATTAATATATTGCTCTTTTGAATCTTCTTCTTTTGAGTTTTGCTGAAAGAGAATTTTACGCTACTTGAAGTAACAAACGCAACTAGTGATTGATGCTACGGGAAACAAGAGATACGTTTCAACCTAAATTGCGAGATGCTTTGTTGAACTGCCTTCGATTATTTCATTGATTCTATGAGGAAACCTAAAATCTTACACTTTACACTCTTCTGTTAGCATTCTCAGAGAACTCAACACCTGCTAACAAATCACATCCCTCAGGTCATGTGTTCTCGTAGACATTCTATTGCTTGTTTTTCTCTCTCAACAGTCATAAGCCAATGTGAATTTTCTACTTAAACTGGTAATTTTTGGCGGATGAGATATTCATCAAAAAATCGACAAGGGGTTTACTTTCAACATTAATATAGCTGTTTATTAGAGCAGCAGAAATTGATTACATCTCTATGGCCTTCTATGAATATCTATAAATGTATCATCTACAGGATTGAGGAATTCAAGACTGGTTCATGATGATTCTCTAAAAAATATGAATACAGTGAAGCAAATACTAAGAGAGATACTTGTTATAGTAGATTTAAGATACAGAAATGCTACAAAATTCGCTTAAAAAATAGACATACTGAGTGGTTACCAAACTTTCGCTGACTAGGTTTTGATATATAAGTTCCTGTACTGCGCTGGCATTCAGATTCGTCCACAAACACCGTCTTCTTCTTTTCTTCTTTCCTGCACCTCTTCTTCTAAATCAGACGAAAAAGAAAAGTCCAAGAGAGGAAGGAACAAGTCATTTTTCCTTTTCATCTGGATGATCTTTGCAGAAGACTTCACGGTGAAGGCCAGAGACCGCCGCTCCTTCTGCCCTGCCGTCACACCACCTGCAACCATCCCACTCCCCCTGAGAAAGTAGTTACTCAGTCATGAAGCTGAAAAGACTAGGCAGTACTCAACGTATTAGTACTGGTGGTTAGGCAGCAGCCCCCCTAACGCAATCGGTCCTACCTGTTGTTTCATACGCTTAGCATTATAAACCAAGTTGGAACTTCCCTTGGCCCCAGAGGGACAGCACTCTCCTTCTCGGTCTCGCCCATACCCACCTACGTCCTCCGCTGCCTCTTCCCGAATCTCCCCTTTCGGCTCTTCGCATCCCTGCTCCTGGCTTGGACACATGTTCCCCAAGCCACTATGCTGACTGAGAGGATTGTCAGTGGCTGACTCAACTATGGACCCATGCAAGAGCCAGAAGCGATCCTATTACCACTCACGAGTTCAAGCCCTCTCTCCATCAACAGCACTCATCTAGGAGATCAACCATCAGCAGTACAAACAAGAAGCAAAGTCATACAAGTTCTGAAGCTCATGCTTTGTTAGTTATGTTCAAAAGCAAAGGAGAACCAATCATAAGGTTTACATCAACATTGTTTGTTTGCCTGTTTTCTATCTCAACATGAACCCCAAGAAAGATTTCAGAACTCTGAAGATAAAGTTTGGTTGATGCTAGCCAAGAAAGAATTGTTTGCAGTTTGAGATTCAAAAGGTTTGGAATTCTAGTAGATTTTGCCAGTTTTTTTTGGTGGGTTATTTTTTTTATTGTTTAATGTTTTTTTAAAAATTTTTTTTTTTTATTTTTTATTAAGGAACAAGGCTCAATGGTACCCGACGTGGAAGTGTCTCGTAATAAGCCCGCATCCCTACGTCTAGTTAGACCTGCCCCACGCACGCTAAGTTGCATCAGGGACACAGACAAGATGAAGGAATCGACTGATGATGAAGTATTTTGGCTCCTTGTGGCTAGACTAGAAGCCATAAGGATCTTTTAAGCATATAGGCCTCCTATAATGGGTTAATAGTCTATCAAATGGATATAGAAGAGGGACAAAGACAAAACTCTCTCTCCTGAAGACAAGACAAACAAGATCGTCATTTAGTTCACGGTCGGATGTGGATGACATCATCTTGGATCTATCAAAGCACAGTCTGGTGAATGCGTTTGAGGCTTTGATGAAAAGTAGATTTCATATGAGTTCAATGGGAGCGCTTACTTTCTTTCTCTTTCCTTGGCTTACAGAGTCAAACAGAAACCAAATGGTATTATTTCATAAGCCAGGAGATAAGAATGTAGATGACATCCTGAAGAGCAGTTTCGGATTATCCTAAAGAAGTTTGACTTTGCAAATGTTAAGTCTGCCAGTACACCAATCGAAACTCAGAAGCCTTTAGTCAAAGATGAAGAAGCTAGTGATGTTGATGTGCATCTCTATAGATCAATGATTGGCTCCTTGATGTATGTGACTGCTTCTAGACCTGACATTATGTTTTCAGTCTGTGCTTGTTCTAGGTTTCAAGTCACTCCAAAGACATCTCATTTGACAGCAGTCAAAAGAATCTTTAGGTACCTAAAGGGCAAACCTAAATTAGGCCTTTGGTATCCTAGAGAATCTACATTCGACTTGGAATCTTACTCAGACAGTGATTATGCTGGAGCAAATCTTGACAGGAAATCCACAACAGGAGGTTGTCAATTTCTTGGCAGAAGACTCATTACATGGCAATGCAAAAAGCAAACCATTGTAGCTACTTCTACAACAGAAGCAGAATATGTTGCTGCTGCAAGTTGCTGTGGGCAAGTCTTATGGATTCAAAATCAAATGTTAGATTATGGGTTCAATTTCATGAACACAAAGATCTACATTGATAATGAAAGCACAATTTGCATTGTAAAGAATCCAGTATATCACTCAAAGACAAAGCATATTGCTATTAGGCACCACTTCATAAGAGATGCCTATGAGAAGAAACTCATTCAAGTGCTTAAGATCCACACCAATGACAATGTAGCTGATCTTCTAACCAAGGCATTTGATGTAAGCCGATTTCAGTTCTTGGTTGTTTCTATTGGCATGGTAAATCCATAAGCTGCATTGGTTTAAGGGAGGCATCATGACTGAGTCATCCGTGGATGACCGAGGTGCAAAAACACACATAGCTATGACCTCTCATCATGGAATAAACCCAACATCACAAAGCATACTCTTCCACAAGCTATCTTACACCATGGCAAATCAAACTTGTTCCAAGAAACCCCTAAAACCTTACACACCACCTTTCTACCCATCAAGATTCAATCATCATCAAGCATACAAATACTAACCGTACCAACAAGTGGTCAGTACATGATCAAGAATAAGAAGATTACTCAAGAATTCCTTTGTGAAGCATTTTGAAGACATGAGATTATGTAGACCATCTAAAGAGTACTTTCAGGTAAAAATGGTTAGTATGTGTTGATGGTGAGGGGAACTTTGAAAAGATCACCTGAATAGTGAGTCATGGTTAGATGGCTCAGGTGATGGAGTCTACCTCTGTTTTAATGTTTATAAATCCTTTCTTGATTTAAGAAGGATAAGAGAGTCACTGATAAGAGTTACTAATGGTACTGAAGCACTCCTCATACTTACATTGTTCATTCTTTGTTTGGACAAAGTTAGTACCGACCATGTTAAGTTAGTACCGCTAGGCAAAGTTTGTACCGCTTAAGAGTCGATTGAAGAATAATACCGCCAAGGGTACAAAGTGCAAATTGGAACGTTTTCTTTGAAATTAGGTCACCAAAACCTATAAGAATCCATTTCAACCGCCCAATTACTCACGCAATCTCTTCAACTGATATTCTTAATTTACAAGCCCTAATTTCTCTTACCGACGATCTCTCTCTTCGAAGCAATATGGCTGCTCTTGAGTCCTGTCCTAAGCACAACATGATCGGCTATTTGGAAAAGACTGAAGGGAATGTTGAGTTCCATGAAGTGATTGATTTTCTTCAAAGAAGTTATATTTCTCATGCGCTCACTGTAAGTCCTGTTGTTTCCACCACATTCGTTGAACAGTTTTGGACGTCTGCTAAGTCCAAAACAATCAACAATGCAAGGCACATAACTGCCAAAGTAGCTGGCAAGTTAGTGTCTATCTCTGAAGCATCTATTCGTACTGATCTTCTTTTTGATGATGCTGATGGGATAGCAACACTGCCAAATCAAGCTATCCTTGATGCTATTCAACTTATGGAAATGAAGGGATTTAACTGTGTTAACATTTAATAAAGCTTTTTTTTCATACCCAAAGGAGGTTTTTTATATCACACAATAACTCATATATTTAAGCTCCAAAAGTACCCTTGGGATCAAATTCCTACAATGTTTGCACTGCGTAATTTGTTTAACAACTAATCAAAAGTAGAATAATTTTTCTAAAATTGACTTTTGAAGGTATGATTTAGACATTTAGAGGCTTCAAGAAAAAGTTTTTAAGTATCCTCGTTTTATTTCTATATTTTAGCAAACAAATAGTTTAATGTAACTGTCCTTTTAGATCACTTTACCCTGTAAATAGTTTAAACTAGTAAAGTTTTTTCTTTTTTATGGTTAAAAAGGGCAAACATTTTTCAGGCAAAATTACACCTTGTTTGATAATATGTTGGTCAATCCCACTCAGAAAGAGGTACTTCTCTTCAGAAAGACTATCAAAGCACACCCAACACCCTCTCTCTGAACCCACTAGTGAAGCCGCCAAGAGTGAGTCACTGAATGACTCATCTTCTGCTCAATCTAGTGAGTACCATTGAGCAACAACTGACCTTATCACCAAGTCCTTCACCCAGACCTTCACCAAACCCTTCCCCCACTCCTAATATTCCTGATTCAATTCCAAAACATACTGGTGAGAATCTTGGAGATCATTCATTCAATGATACATCCCTTTCAGGGAATGAGGATGCAATGACTCTCCAAAATGTCTATGATCTTTTGTACTCTCTTGTGTAAACAGGTTTCAGATCAAGCCAAGGAAATAACTCATAAAAGCTAAGATCACAAAGCCTCAAAGGAAGCTAATCACTGTCAACAAACACTTCAAAGCAAATCCAGAAGAGAATATCAAAGAACAAAGACAATCAAAGAAAACAACTCTCAAAGAAGAAGAAGTTGCAAAAAGAGTCTGTATCCAAACAATGGAGAGGAAGAATGGCAAAAGGATGGTAAAGCAAAAGAAAATGCTCAAAGTGAATGGGAGGAAAAAAGAAATATGGATGAAGACAAAGAAACTGTTGAAGTTGGACTAGTAGACTGAAGATGAAGTTAGTACTGCTAAGAAAGCGTTAGTACCAGAATTTGATGAAAGTTATAACCCGCAACCAAAACTTAGTACTGACAATCTCAAAAGTTAGTACTTGATGAACATATGGAAAGTAATGATGATCAAGTTGATGCTTCTAAGAGATCTTGAGGTACTGAAGACCAAAAGGAAGGTATTGAAGGAGAAAGATGAAAGTACCCAAGCTGACAAAAGTAAGAACTGAAGGAGCAATCTAAGGAAGAAAGTGCTTCTCTTCAAGCTTCCTCAAAACATCCTCCTCTGACACCCACATCTGTATATATTGGGATGATGAAACAATTGCTATAACTATACACTTGCACATCACAAAGATTAAAGCAAAGCCATTTCCAAAGAAAAAAGAGAAAAGGAGTAGAAACTGAAGGATGTTGAAAGATACTGATGACCTGAGAACTACTTCTCAACAAGATCCACACTCACATTAAAGCCTCCTTCCAAATATTGATCCTAAAACAAAGGGAAGAAAAAAGATTGAAGAGGATGATGAAACTGGAAAGTGAAGATGATGATATTCACAAGTTTGTGAAGATATCAAACAGGCTTGAGAATCATGAAGAAGTTAGCTAGGGAAAGTCCAAGAAGAAAGGAAACAGAAGAGGAGAAAAACAAAATTGCTGAAGAAGAAGCAGCTAATGAAGCTCCATTAAAAACTTATGAGATTAGAAATAGCAAGAATATAAGGCAGACAGAATTCTAGCTGAGAAGCTTCAAGAGCAAGAAAGAGAGCAGTTTACAATAGAAGAAAGAGCTAAATTCCTTCATGATACAATTGCTGCTCAAAGAAGGTTCCTTGCTCAACAAAGATCACAAGCTAAAAGGAATAAACCTCCAACCAAGAATCAACTCAGAAATCAAAAAATGATAACGCTACTAAACATTTGGTAGAAACTTCAAACATTCAAATTTGAAAAGCAGGAAGTTATAAGACATACAAGTCTTTGTATAAAAATCTTTAAGATAGGTTTAATGAACATATCATATCCACTCTAGGGTCTGCTAAAGATGAAAGGTTTATCAAAAAGTTGAATAAGAAAAGAGGTGGTTTATCTAAATCTGAAGTAATCAAGGAAGACACCAAAGAAGAAGTCAAGGATGAGGATAAAGATGAAGAAAGTACTAGAAAAAGAAAGCTAGGTACTAGGAAGAATATGAAGTCAAGAAAAAGAAGATACATTCAACACACTTCTGGAAGATGATAGTGACAAAGAAAAATGATGGAATCTGAGGTTATATTTGTCTATACTCAGAATGAAGATAAAGAAAGTTGATTAATGAGATTCTGACAGAAAATTTTTTTTTTTTTTTTTTTTGGTGTTTTTGTTTGTGGTTATTTTTTTTTTATCCCATCATTGATCATGGAAGACAGAGTGTTTTTTGGACAAAACCACAACCTGAATGAAGCAAAATCTGCATTGAAAAGATCAATTTGATTGGTAACAAGAAGTCATGGACAGCAAAGAACCTTTAGTGTTTTAAACATCAGTATTGTCCATATTTGATAGAGAAGATCTAAAATGCTAGTTTATCAACTGGTTATTGAATAAAATACCAAGATGAGATGCCTGAAGGTTTTGTAAAGAGTTCTTTGGGTAGTATAATGGTTTTTTTGTTCAATCCTGATGAACAAAGATGAGTTTTGAGCCACAGCATGAATGGAAAAATAATCAGTTGGAAGTTGCCATTAATAC
This sequence comes from Tanacetum coccineum, assembly GCA_026074375.1. NCBI lineage: Eukaryota > Viridiplantae > Streptophyta > Magnoliopsida > Asterales > Asteraceae > Tanacetum > Tanacetum coccineum. The sequence continues at coordinate 54,427 of BQNB010022906.1, read as the reverse complement.
CACAGGGTACAACACATTAATGACCATGAATAGTAAGTCATACATATGCTAACAAGAAAAGTATCCTTTAAAGAAGGAAATACTGTGTAAATGCTAAATTTTAAGATTAGAGTCTGAAGAAGAAAGTACAATGGCATTGGAATTGATAAGATTTATCAAGAAGGTACTTGCTGACTTAGAATCTAAAGAACAAGACTGATGGAAGTGAGAAGGGATTGAGTGATGGCTAACCACCACACAACAAATGGTTATCAATTCACCATGCTTAACATGCAAAAGAATTGGCTAGTCCACAAGCAAACGGCTTGGGGTAAAGACTTCTCAAATCCTATGATGGTTACAATTTGCCAAAATTGTAAGGTAATCAACTCACCTTGCTTCTTTTAAAGAGTTGGGCTAGTCCGAGAAAAAACGTTCTTGGTAAAGACTAATCAAATCTGTTGATAAGCTGATAGTTTACTAAAAACTATATGGTTTATCAATGCACCATGTTATTACAATGAAGCATTGGCTAGTCCAAACTCAAACGGTATTTGGTAAAGACTTCTCAAATCCGTTGATGGTTTACAATTTGCCAAAAATTGTAAGGTAATCAACTCACCTTGCTTCTTGGTAAAGAGTTGGCTAGTCCAAGATAAAACAGTTTCTTGGTAAAGACTAATCAAATCGTTGATAGCTGAGTAGTTTGCTAAAAACTATATTGTTTTATCAATTGCACCATGTTATTACAATGAAGCATTTGGCTAGTCCAAACTCAAACGGTATTTGGTAAAGACTTCTCAAAATCCGTGTGGTTGACAGTTTACCAAAAACTGAGGTATTTAACTCACATATTCATAGAAAAAAGAGTTATCTATCCCAGATCAAATGGCTACTGGTAAAGGAACATGCATAATCCTTAATGGCTGTAGTTTGCCAAAAAACTAAACAAAGCCAACATAGTTGGATTGTAAGTTATCAAGAAGTATGCTTTTTGGCTGAAAAAGATGTGTCTTTGGGCTGGCAAAAGATGTTGCTTAATTGCTGAAAAAAGTCTAGGATGCCTGCTATAAAATGCTATAACTGTACATAGATTAAGAAAACATGAAGATAATGTTTGATACATCCTCTATAAGCAGTCATAGAAGCTTAAGACCAATCAAGCTCTAAAGGAATGAGAAACAGAAGTTAAAATATTTTAACAATTCATGTTTACGGGAGGATTGTTAGGAATAAATGTTTAATAAACAAAGTACCAACAGAACAATATTAGTTACCCTGACAGTTAAACTTTGTACCGACAGTACAAAGTGTTAGTACTGTTTGTTAGTTAGACCCTTAGATATAAAAATAGTTAAAGTACCGATAAAAGAATTTAAAAGATATTTGTGATATATTTGTCATGAAAAGTCATGTAAGACTTTTTTTAGGTTATCCTTGATCTATAAAAGGATAACTATTGACATAGTTAGAACAGATATATGAAATAGACAATTACAAATCATACAACATATCATAGTTAGCAATCTGTAACTATCAAGAACATTTTCAACAAAGTTGTTATTCTGTTAAATCATTATTCTTCTTAGTACTTGTGTTAAGATTCCGCATTAACATATTGTATTCAAGTCATTGTTTCTACATAGTCTGTTGTATTTATACATCCAGGCTATCATCCTTTATAGGCTGCAAAGATCCATTCATATTTAAGAACACTTTATCTTCTCGATGCCATCGGTAAGTGCTATCGCATCCTCCCTTTCTATCATCCTCTTTGGGGTATGCATGCCAAGAACCCTTGAAAAGAACACTGCGTTGTCCATCATTATCCACCATTCCCACTATTAGCATTCGCTTGATTAGCCACTTGAGTGACGATTTGAGGTAGGATGGTTTGCAATTGTTGCGCGATGATGACAAGCGAAATCCAGGATCTCGTTATCATTTGTTGGAACCAGCTTCTACGGCATGGAGGCCATTTCTGAAAGGAACAAAATATCAGACATACCGTTAGATGAAAATGAAACGGAATTTTCACCCTAATATTCCTATTATAACACATATATCATTATATACTCATGCATACACAGCATTAACCACCAACATGTTAACACCAATCCGTGAAATCATACTTTCAAGTCCACCTATGTTGTGGAGCATGTATAATTATGTTGGCCACCATAATTATAGATGTTCCCTTCCTCAATTTACTGCTCTCCTTAAGACCACGACATCTCAATGTAACAAGACATATAACACATAAACCACTTCAACAAATTCACCACACGGGGAAAATAACCTAGAAATCACTCAAGCTTTATATAAATATTAAATAAATCCAAAAAAAATCTGAAGAAAAATTCCTAACATGGCTCCAACCAAAGTCAAACAAACTAAAGCCTTAAAACTTAGAATAGAACGGATAGTCAGGTATTGGGTCGAACTCCACTTTCACATGTGTCTTCCAACTCACTATCCTTAGGTCCACTACTAGCTTGGACTCGAGATCCGAATCACTGTCGGATACTGTATAACTTAACAACTGATAGTTTGGTCCTTTATTAGGCTCTTCTTCTTCATTCGATGGTGGGTAGCTAGGAAATTTTCCGAAGTAATTTGGTGACAGAGCCATCATTTGGCAGTAATTTTTGTTCATATTTCATACTTGTGTCCCGCTTTAACTTCTTGCACAATCAACTTCTCTTCGACTTGACACGGTAAAGGTTAATAGGAATCGGATTTGCGCTAATTCCGCCTCACCCAAATTCCAGTCTTAGATCATAAAAAACTCCTACTTGTAGTTTGCACGGGTAAACTCCTAAACAACTTTTTATGGTCAGGTGGAGACATGGTTAAAAGTATCAAAATAACAAATGACCAAAATCAGATAGGGAAGAACAACATAACTAAATACAAATAAAGCAAAAGGAGATAATAAAAGTTATGAAATTAGGGGGAAAGCATGATAGTTATAATACTAAACACTTAAGCCCTAAAATGCACCTATATGAAGGATTCCTAGGTTATAGTCTAGGCTCAACCACCTACTTCTCTATAACCTGAGGCTCTGATACCAATCTGTCACACCACGCCAAGGCAGAAACGCGAGGCGTAACGAGAATGGATATTATCACAACATAATGGTGTCATAATAGAGAAAACTACATGAACTAAACGGAACATAAGGGACACAAAGTGTCATGAAAATATCCAAACAATCATAAAAAAAATCCAGCGTCTTGTATTGAAGTGAAAGGGGTCCACATCAATACCAAGACATGCAATACAACCAAAACGAGTCTAAGCAGATCAAACCAACAAACATTCAATATTCAATCAAACAAGAAATAAACTAGGAGGTTAAACTCCGCATGTAGCCTAAGGTCTCTCTAGCCACTTCTCTTATTCCTATGATCTTCTTTATGCTTACTTGAAAATGATGCTTAAAAATGTCAACATAAAGGTTGGTGAGAGTCATAGGTTTAAGACACAACCTTCAATCCATTACTGTGATTAATAAAGACAGGGTAGGATAATTAAAAACTATCATGAACTTATGTTAACATGCAATCCAAATCATCATATCAACAACCACATACTGGGTAGGTGTACCCATCTGATCCATTCCAATACTGGGTAGGCGAACCAATCCAATCCATTCCAAAACTGAATAGGCGTACTCATCTGATCTATTTCATAACACTTGACATGCCAAATATAGAACATGCAAGTAAATCACAACCAACATGTAACATCAAATCATGTAACAGTCACACAATGTCCATACTCAAATTAAAACATATAATCACAGCAATTTAAAACATTTCAAAACATATTTTGCATCACTTCCATCCCAAGAAAACATAGTAAAATGGGACTATGAAACTCACTTGATGCATAAGCAGTTTCCAAACAATATCAACACAAGCTACACAATACAAACACAAACGTGTTACACGCGACCAAGCTAAAAGCTCAAGTCCATGTAACAATCATATGATGGATGTCTATGGTGTTTAATTATCCCCATGGGTCACCCCGACACCATGCCCAACTTTAACCACTTTATTTACTCATAATTCTAGTGATCTACATTTTATTCAGAAATGCAGAATTTTAGTGTATCTTTACTAACTTAAAAACCTTACTTGCTGACCTTCATAAATTATACCAAAAATCACCTAAGTTCATTTATGAGTTCAATAACTACCTTGTGATTCCCAAGTACTCATTACATATGCAACTATCCCAAATAAAATCAAACTTCAAAACTGTCCCAATTCGGATCTGATTGCACACTAAAATGTATGGCCCTCACTACCATACTTAGGCAACTAATTAGAGGCTAATTTTCTCAGGGAAATTAATAGACATATAGAACTTAACTTCTGTGTTTTGGCTAACCTTAATTCGAATTTTAAATAGGGGTTTCACCTTCCCAAACATGACCTAAATCTGACCCGTATTTACTGATTTGAGAACTTTTAGTGTAACCAACATTTGACCTACTTCCAGACCTCAAAAACCTTTGAGGCTGGACTTTTTGGAAAGTACATTCAATGAGCTACTATTTAGACTCCAAAAACGCTCAAAAACCTATTACCATCATGGAGATATTCACTCTTGAACACAACCCTAAATTCTGCTCTAACCTAAATTAAGATCTAACGCAAAACTAATCATGCCACATGCATGAATACGCATCTAATCTATTCCTAAGAATCCTAAGATCATTATACATCTTTTAAAATTTGTATTTTATGTAACCCTAGATCCATCATAGATTAATTGTTACATGATTTAAAAGAATAAACAAGAAGAAGGGTTAATGATCTTACCTAAAAACCTTGCTAGATATTCCACAAATTCACCACTTAATTCTTGATCAAAGTTTTTGTCTTCCTAGGGTTTTGGGGAGGAAACTCATGGCACAAAGAAAATAAATGGGGAATTATGAGCTAGGTTTATAGTATTTATAAGGTGTAGACAACTAAGAAACCTAATCCCTATCTAACTAGTATTTGTGTTACACTAAAACACTTTTTTCTTCTTTCTTTTATCAAAATTCGTATTTAATATGTATGTAAAAAAAAATTATTAGTTAATTAATTTTCTTCAATACCTTAAGTTTTTTATAAAAACCTAAGCTAATTTTGTAAACCTTTTTACATAAACGCAACTTACTACACTTTCTAAAAATAACTTTTTATTTCACACTTCACTTTCTATATTTAGAAAGTTTGCTACAAACTTCTATATTTCACTCACCTATTTCATTTCTAAAATAGCATACTTTCCATAAAACTCAATCCTCAATTTTCCAATATTTGACATAGCATTACATGCGACATGTCAATCATTTCCATTATCACCACATGTGAACACATGGAATATCCGACACTTTAACACACATATAGAATCAAAATGAGATGCCCATACAACTCAAAATGATCTTAAGCACATACTTAACTCACTTAGCACACATAAAAATCATACTATCAATTCCATTGTCACAAAAATGTGAACAAAATGAAATTCCCATATTAACCATAAATTAAATCAAAATGAGACGATCACGCTCATAGATTGATAACCAAACTCACATAAGATCACATAAACACATAGTTATAACACATAATAATATACTTAGGTCAACACTATCGGTTTGACTAACCGGCTCAAGACACGGTTGTCACAGTATCCCCTCCTTAGGGAAATCTCGTCCCGAGATTTAACTAGTAGGTTCAACATCATCATCAACAAACAATCGGGGGTACTTAGCTTTCATATGGTCCTCACGTTCCCTCGTGAACTTAGGGCCACGCGGTAAAGGTGTCAATGTGGCAAATAATAGTGGCGGCGTGTCTGGTCTAACAGGTGCTACAGCTTTAAGAGGTGTAACTGGTGTTGTCAACCAGTCCTCGTCGTCCTCCCACTCCTCAACCTCATCATATCCTCATAACTCCCTAACTGATCTCTCATAATCCTCATCATCAATATCCATGTCTTGGTCCTCCTCAGGACCCTCCTCGATCTCTACTGCTAAATCATCATCAGGAAAGTCAACTACATGGTCAGGGAACACGGGCTCTGGCCCAGGTGACCCAGGTAAGTGGTTATGTAAGGTTGGTGCATGGTCAGGTGAAGCAGGCACGTGATCAAGGGAAACGGGTAAGTCTACCATGATACTCTATAAGGAATGTACATAAGTGGTCAGAAAATAATCAAATATTTATATAAATAACATTTATATAAATTAAATAGTAATGCTTTAGTATAAGCATAAATGATCAAAAATAGTCAATATTTATATAAATTACCTTTATATAAATAAATAACGATACTCTCGAAGATAGGCGTAAGGAAATCGAAAAGAAAATCAAGTATTAATATAAATATCCTTTATATAATACTAATAGTGATGCTCCGAGAATAATGAGCATGATACGCGCATGGATATCGGGTAGGGATTAAGGAACTCCTAATATGTATAATAGTTATAGTCTAGGTACTAATGCTAAACCTAGGTTTTATATAGCCAATGCTTTGATTCACAAATCTATAGCACAAAGTACAAGTTACAGAAAACGGCCTCTAAATGATATGTTTTAATAAAAAGTTACACATTCGACTTATTTGAATATCAGAGTTCATAAGTAAACGTTTTTAAAGGAAAATTATCGAATGGTAACAAAATTTTAATTGATTAAATAGGTTTTAATTCATAAAAAATTATTAAAATGTTAAAAAAAAATATAATTCCTTTTTATAATTTTTTTTTGTCATTTTAGAGGTTTAGAAACCAAATTTGCATTTTTAGGGTTAATAGTTTCCTTAGCTAGTTTTTTAGACGCGTTTTTAGGATTCCCCGTTTTGCGTTTTAAAGTTTAAAATAGTTTTCCCTTAATTGTTTTTAAGTGTTTGCATTAATTTTCCTATAGTTTTAAAAAACCAATCATAATCTTGTTCCATTCAAGCATCGATTATCAAAACGACTCTCTACTTTCAATTGCATTCCTCGTTGGGGATAACGACCCGGGAATCATACTTCCGGTTTACTACAATTGAGAGATTTTTGATTCTTATCCTTATATTTATATATTTATAAGTATTATATTTATTTATATATATATATATTTAAAAAAGGGTAGGTCGGAGACTCAATCAAGGTGTCGTTTTATACACTTTTTTGGGGGCATTTAACCCCTTAAATTGTGCATTTATGCCCAAAATAGGTACTTAATCGTTCCTTTTTAGTTATTTAGCATTTGGAAGACATTTAGAGGAAATACATGTGACTTGGGCTCATTTGAAGAAGAAATGGACTAGACTACAGACCTACACCAACATCTTTCAAGATTTTGTTCTCATCTGCTGGAGACGGCGTCACAAGATACACGTGACGCCGTCGCGATTCATCCTACGACGGTGTCACAACATCTTACGACGACGTCAGCTCGCACGACCCAACCCAAAATCTAGAATATTTTACTTCACGACGGTGTCATGTTTAAAACGCGATGCCGTCGCAGCAATTTTTCTATATATACAAACCCAAAATTAGGGTTTTACGTGTGTAACTTTAGAGTAAAAAGGGAGACGAACCCTAGTTCGTTTGGCATCTTATTAGGATGATTTTAGGGATTCAAAACCCTATTGTAATTCCTTTAATTCATGTTTTAATCAAGTAAGATTATCTTAATCATTCAATATGTCTTGTTGTTTGATTATTTGTTTTTCTTGCTTTATCTTTAACATGCTTTGCTAAACTCCCTATTGTGTTCATTTATGATTGTATGAAACCTAGAATGTAGATCTTAGTGGTGTAGCTTCTTGTGATGAATATGCATGTTAGGCTTTAGAAAACCAGCTTTTATCTATATCGTTGTTGATATGTCTAGGGAAACATGATTGTGTAGAAAGGATACCATTGGGTAACAGTCTTCATACTATCTTGCCCCTTATATGGTTGATCCACTTTTAATATATTTGAAATGCATTTAATATACTCTTGGGGGCCTTGTAATAGTCTTCATACTACCTTACTTGTGCGTTGCCTCAACGGAATATTAACTAGACAGCAAGTTCGTGTAATCTGTTCATGACTTAGGAAATAATTACATAGATCATCACAAGTGTGACAAAGCAACAACACTAGGAGAAGCAATCTAGGGAGTAATACATGATTAAATGAATACAATCTTTTTATTATATTGTTATCAACATTAGCGTAGTTTATCATTTAGTTTAATAGCTAAAACCAACCAAACCTCTCAACATATGATTTAACTGCTTTCTATAAAATATAAAAACACAAAAATAATACTCTCTTAACCCCTAGAATTCTGTTTGACCGTGATTAAGCCTTCCCTACCTATTCCCCTAGAGAACGATAACAACCCCTGAGTCTTTCCTATACTACTACTACAACGGTTAGGTACTTTGTCCAGGGAGTTGTAAAACTTCTTGTAGAAATCCCTTACGACAACCGCATCAAGTTTTTAGCGCCGCTGCATGGGGAATAGTTAGGTTTTGATCATAGTTTAGCTTAGTTCTACTTGCTTGAATCCTTTCAAGTGAGAATTTAATTTCCGCATATTAGCTTTCTCGTAGTCTATCTTTTCTTTGTGCGTTTGTTCGTAATTTCCATTGACTATTCCACTCTTCATCATGGAGAATGCGAATTTGTCTTGTTCTACCTCTAATAGGGAGTTTCTTGATCATATGAAAAAGAAAGAAATTGAGTCATGGCTTGAGGATAGTAGGATCGTTGACTCATTAGACGGGTCAGATGAAATTGAATACTTTGATACCTTCCCCACCTTGGAGGAATTAGAATATCATGAGTGGCTCTTGAAATACCCCAAACCATCTTGGGTAAAGGCAAAGATAAGAACCGGAAATTTAAACAACATTAAGATCTCTTGCAAGATGGGTCACTTCCTTAAAAGACAAGCTTACATCGATTTAGAATCACCAATTAATGTTATGTCTAAGCAACATTACAATGGGATCATGAATAAAGGGCTAGAGTCGAGACAGAAACCATCCAACCCTAGTAAGAACAACAACTTTGTAGGAAGAGTCAGGGGTTTAAAAGTTTTCGTAGGAAACTTCACATACGAATGTAATTTCATGATTTTGGAGGATACCACTAGCATTATAGATCACCACCTAGGAGAAGTAGTCTTTGGAAAACCATTTGCAAGAAATACTGGTCTCGTTTATGATCAGGAAGAGGGAACGGTTACTTTCGAAAAAGATGACGAGAAAATCACATTTAAGATGCCTCATAAGATGGAAGCGTTTAACCGTATAGACTTTAAGGATATAAATACCGATTCCATACCACCCTTTGTCCTTGGGAGTAACGATGACCGTGGGAAAACCTATTACTCGGATAGTCTGACTTTAGGACCCGAGTACAGAGAAGACGAAAGTATAAGCAAGGAAATTCGACACCTAATGAAATTGGAAAGAGAGGCCAAGAGACACAAAGGAGAAGTCACGTAAGGACGTGTGACTTCGAGTCTAGCTACAAGACTCGTAAATAAAGAAAAGCGCTTTTTGGGAGGCAACCCAATATTTACTTTTCCTGCCTATTAGGAGTGTCTTGTGTGTTTTAACTCTTTATTGGTTGTTTTATTATGTTTGAATTAGTTTGTAATCATGCTTTGTTTGTTTGTAACTTCGTCTTATTTGCAATCAAAGGTATTTTGCAACAAAATAAGTGTAGGGGGAAATATCTAGTTTTTAGAACCAAATTCAAACATTTGAAATAAATTGTTTAGATTAATTCGCGTCAGTTTCGAGTCATATGATTGAATTGTTACTTCTCAGGTCTTTTTGCAGCATTTTGTACAGGAAAATAACATATAAGAATGAGTGCAGGAATTTTTTTAACAAAAACAAAAAATGAGTTTTTACAGAGTGTGGAGACGACGTCATGATTTATAGGCGACGCCGTCACCACGACACTTGTGACGGGGTCAGGATATTCCTGACGGCGTCAAACGCCCAGTTACAAGAAAACTCACAAATTTTAAGTATTTTTGAAAATAAAACTTGTACAATACTTAAGAAAGTTGTAATTCTTTTATAAACCTGCAAAACAATGAGTTTAACCATTCCCTCATCCTATCTTTACTGCTTTATAGAGTCAACCCTAATTTCACACTGTATATTATTATATCATACATTTTATGCTTGGTGTAGTTGTCTTTGTCTTTGATTATAGGTTATATTTGATGAGAGGAAGCTTGGAAGTTCTTAGGAAGTTTCATTGGATGATTCTTGGAGGACGATTTAACCAGTTATCACATGTTTCTTCTCCATTATTGAGCAAAATAGGAGAGTACTAGTTTCTTCTACTTGTTTTCTTTTCCCTTTATTTGATTTTACGGGTGCTTCTATAGAACATTGAGGACAATGTTCAACTTAAGTGTAGAGGGAAAATAAGCCTTAGAAACTATTCCTTCATTTGACTATTCCTTTCATTGCCATTTGCTTTGGTCCTTAAATGAGGGTTAATAATTCGAAACATAGCATAAAGATGTAAGTTAGGAATAAAGTATCACAAGACCTTAATACTGTCCCACAGTACTAAAGGAGTTAGTACTAGCCTAGTGAAAAATTCGTACTGCCATGTTAATTAAATACTGCCTAAGTAGAAAAGAGTTAGTCTCAGCTGGATGGTCAAGAGAATGCTGAACTGAAGATAAGAATGCATGAAAATAATTTTCGGGATGTTTATATTATGAATTGAATACTAGATCCTAGAAGATAGGTTGTTATCTTTGTAAAGGACTCCTTGTGTTCTATAAAAGGTGATCCTATGTTTAGAATTGAGATATACTTTTCAAGTGATAGAAATACATAGAGAGAAAAATTGTAATAGCTTCAAGGTTTTTGTAACCCCAGTACTACAAGAGCACTCGTATTACTCTAATAATATTGAAGTAGTTTGTTCATTGTTCATTGTTTGTTTTGGTTATTATTGTTCCATTAATAAACACCTCTAGAGTATCAAAGTATAGATTCCACATACACTTTGGTATACATACAAAGTCTCAACCATTGTTTTATTTTGATTCATCCAAGGTAAACCTACCTTTGACTAGGTAAAGAACATCAAGGCTGGGCTCAACAAGTGTATGCAAAGCAGTGCTTTGAGAAACTTTGATCTAGAGAAAATGGAGTTAGAAAATTCTCAGAACAATGCGTTGGCAAAGCTTCCCATGCTCAAACTAAGAGAGTATGAGATGTGGGAAATCAGAATCAAGCAATACTTTCAGATTCAAGATTATGCATTATGGGAGGTAATAGAAAATGGAAATTCGTGGGTACCTAATCCTGTTACAGCACCAGAATCTGGTCCATCAACAGCATTGAAGATAACTGTGCCCTCTACTGCTGAAGAAAAGATATGCCACAAAGAATGATGTTAAAGGCCTCTAATCTTTTGCTCATTTGCACTGCCCAATGAGCATCAACTTAACCTTCAAAACCAGTATGTTGATGCTAAATCAATGTTAGTAGCCATTAAAGCTCGCTTTGGGGAGGAAATGAATGCAACAAAGAAGACACAAAATGCCTTACTGAGCAACAGTATGAAAACATTAATGATACAAGCACAAGAATCATTGAACTCTATCTTTAACCGGCTTCAAAGCATAATTAGTAGATTGGCAATTCTGGGTGAACTACTCCTCCCAAGAAGAACTACATGTTAAGTTTTTGAGAAGCTTACTTCTGAATGGGATACACATGTGGTAGTCCTGGTATGAACCAAAAAACCCGCCTTTGATACATAGGAGGTTTGGATGATTTGTACAACAATTTTAAAATTGTTGAACAAAAGGTTAAGAGAACTGCTGCTGCTAACAATGATAATAAGAACCTGGCATTTCTAACCACTTCCAGTCCAAGCAGTACTAATACTATTAATACTGTTAACAACTGAGTTATTACTAGCAGACACACCAAGGTTAAAAGTAGCTAGTAACTGAAACTAGTTACGCTAGTATTTAAGTGATGCCACAGATTATTGGCCATTTATGTCCGACTCAACCACAAGGGTCCTCAACTATTCATAGAAATCTTGAGAACCTTCATATGATAATTTGGAAGAAATGGATCTAAAGTGAGAATATGGCACTGTCTGCTAAGCATGAGGCAAGAAATTTCTATCAGAGAACGGAAGGAAGGATTATCATTGATGGAATCATACTGCTGGATATGATAAAATCAAAAGTAGAATTTTCAACTTCATAAAATGGGACATTTTGCTAAAGAATGCAGAGCACCAAGAAGTAAAGACAACAGAAATTGGAATCAAGGAAGCTCATCAAAGGCAGTAAGGATTGAAGATGCTTCTGAAAAGGCAATGTGTGCTATAGATGGTGCTGGATTTGATTGGAGTGACATGGCAGAGGATGAAATTCAAGCAAACATGGCTCTCATTGTCATTCCATAGAATTCTGAGGTATCAATGGATAAATCTTGTTTCTAAGTCTTGTTTGCAAAATTAATGACGCTTTAAAGAAACATTATGATGATTTACTTGTTAAAATAGATGATACTGCTTTTAAAGCTTCTACATACAAAAGAGGATTATCAATTTTAGAAGGGAAAATAATTAAATATAAAGAATCTGAAGTCCTTTTTTCTGAGGAAATTGCTTTGCTTAAAAGAAGTGTAGGTCACAAAGAGTATCTAATGGGATTACTTAAGACTGAACTTGAAAAGGTTAAGGAAGAAAAGGAGGGGTTTGAGTTTAAGATTGCAAAGTTTGAAAAATCATCAAAAGACTTAGATCAGTTGTTAGCAAGTCAGATAACTGACAAAAGCAAAAAGGGCTTTGGCTACAATGTTGTTCCCTCACCTCATCCTTTGATTCTAAATAGACCAACACCCTTAGATTTATCTTATTCAGGCCTACAAGAATTCAAACAACCTGAGGTAAATGAGTATGGTCTTAGGGATTCAAATGTAATGCCTATCACTGGTTGTGATAAAGAGTCAAATAATTCTAAGAAGAATACTGATGACTTTTTAAAACAACAACAAAAGACTGATTCTAGCTTAGTTAAGTTATCCACAAAAGAAGACAAAAGATGAAAGAAAATTTTTCTGTCCTGCTAATCAAGTTAGGGAAGAAGAACCTAAGAAAGCTAGAGAGAATAATGATGCTCCAATTATTGAAGATTGGGTGTCAGATGATGAGGAAGAAGTTGAGCCTATCCCTAAGGTAGAAAAGAAAACTGCTATACCCACTGCAACTAAGAAAGAGTCAGTTAAAACTAAAAAACCAATTAGAAGGTCAGTTAGGTATGCAGAGATGTACAGGTCACAAGGACCTAGGGGGAACCAAAGGAATTGGAATGGTCAAAAATCCAATCAATTTAGTATGAAACATTGTTTTCAATAATAAGGGGCCATGTTTATCTGTGGTAGTTTTGCTCACATTCCAATAACAGTTGTCCTAATGCTCACAAACATATGCTTCCAAGAGCAGTCTTAATGAAAGACTGGCCTCAAAACTATTTAATCAATGCAAGGCCTTTTAATAACAGGTAGGTCTGTTAACACTATGCCAGACCTTTAGTTACGCTAGGGTCCCTGTTTAATACTGTTAGGCCTTCTTATACTGCTCACCCAAAATCAACAGTTCTTTGTGCTAGACCAAGGACACATTTTCAAAATCAAGCACAATCAACTGTTCAAAGGCCCTTTTTCAAGAAAACAGTATTAACAAAAAGTTCTAAAAATCAAACTGTTAATACTGGTAGACAAACTGTTAATACTGGTAGGCAAAATGTTAATACTGTTAGGGCAAGGGGATTTAATGATGTTAAGCCCTCAGCATGTTGGGTTTGGAGACCTATCAAACCCAATGGTGCATCACTAGTTTTTAACAAATATAATTACATTGATGCACGAGGCAGATCCAAGTCAGTAATGGCTTGGGTCGCCAAAGATAACTAACTTCATAAGTTTTGTGTGCAGAGCTATTCATAGCTAAATGATAAAGGACTTGTTGATAGTGGATGCTCAAGGCACATGTCTAGAAACATAGCTCATCTTTCAGATTTCAAAGACTTTGATGGAGGTTATGTTACTTTTGGTGGAGGAGCAAATGGAGGGAGATACGGGCAAAGTAGCTATAAAAACTGTTAAACTTTAATTTTGAGATTATGTAAACTTTGTCAAAGGAGTTGAAGTGTTTATAACCTTTTTAGTGTCTCCACAAAAATGTGTGACAAAAGAAACTATTGTTCTTTTTTTTACTGACTCTGAATGTCTTGTCCTGTCTCCTAATTTTAAGTTGCCTGATGAAAATCAAATACTTCTTAAAATTCCTAGACAGGATAACATGTACAGTATTGATATGAAAAACATAGTTCCTAAAGATGGTTTAACTTGTCTAGTTGCAAAGGCTACATCTGAGGAATCAATGCTATGCATAAAAAGGAAAAAAAAAGGCTTGGTCATGTCAATTTTAAAGAATATTATATACCTTGTCAAAGAAAATCGTTGTAAGAGATTATGCTTTAAAAAGATTGAGAATGACCAAACTTGTGTGCCTGTCTTAAGGCAACAACACAGATGCTTCTTGTCAGACCAAGCCTTTAGCCCATTAACTAAGCCATTGTTTATGCTGCACATGGATCCTTGGGTCAAAACATTTTGTTAGTAGTCTTATGCCATAAAAAGTACATGTTTGGTATGTCACTTACTGATGATTATAGTAGATTTTCATGGGTTTTCTTTTTAAAAACTAAGGATGAAACAACTAAGATCCTTAAAAACTTCATAAAAGAGATAGAGAAACTATAGAATAAGAAAGTAAAGATAATCAGAAATGATAAAGGTGATCAGAGATTAAAACAAAGTGATGGATAGTTTCTGTAGGAAAAAGGTATTAAAAGAGAATATAGTGTAGCTAGGACACCTCAGCAAAATGGTGTAGCTGAAAGGAAGAATAGGACACTCATTGAGGCTGCCAGAACAATGTTAGCTGACTCTAAGCTACCTATAACATTTTGGTCAGAAGCTGTTTCTACTGCTTGCTATGTACAGAATAAAGTCTTAATTGTCAAGCCTCATAACAAGACTCTTAATGCACACTCTTCTAAGGTGTCGTTAAACCACAGTCTATAGGCCTTAATGAAACCATTTGGATGTCATGTTACTATTCTCAAATACATAGATCAGTTTTGGGCAAGTTTGATGAAAAAAGTGATGAAGGTTTCTTTGTTGGATATTCCTTAAGTAGCAAAGCTTTTAGGGTATATAACATTAGAACCAGAAAAGTTCAGGAAAACTTGCATGTTGGGTTCTTAGAGAACAAGCCTATGATAGAAGGAAATGGTCCAAAGTGGCTGTTTGATCTTGATTCTCTAACCCAATCAATGAATTATGTACCAGTGGTTGCAGGGACTTTTTCTAATGATTTTGCAGGTATACAAGAGTTTCTGAGTCTAAGTAACATCTTCTCAACAAATTCAAAGATAATCAAGATTGTAGTGTTCATGCCAATTTTGTAGAAGGATGCTTCAATATTTTTGAAGATGCTTCACCCAGATCCTGTTGCAGATGCTCAATTAAAAGCTCAAATATGGGACTCATATGAAATTGCCATTCCTTCAGAATTATGGAACTGCTATCAAACAAGTTAATTACGCCAGTCGCATTAAGTTAATACTAGTAGTATAGAAAGAATAGTAACTTATCTGCTGTTCCTGAAAGTTAATACTACGCAACTTTCAGAATACTTGATGGGACCAATTCCTACATCTGAAGACACACAAATGGAGGATCAAGAAATTGAATTAGGAAATCTTTCACCATATTATGCAGTTTCTTCCACTCCTCAGACAAGAATTCACAAAGATCATCCAATTGATCATGTGATTGGGAGTGCAGTCTTCGTTCAAACAAGAAAGGATGACACTACTTACTACCTCCGAACTAGGATATCTGGTGCCCATATATGAAGGAAAGACCTCACCCGGACCTTCATACATGTCCTCTTTTGCTTTTCCTATCTCAGAAGAAAAAACCAAAAAGAGTGTCTAAAGCTCTAGTGATCTTGCATGGGTAAGAAGCAATGCATGATGAAACTCTTTAATAGTTCAAACTGCAAGAATGTATGGGTTCTTGAAGACTTACCTACAGGTCATAGAAGCTTATTGGTACCAAAGTGTCTAACAGAAACAAGAAAGTATGAAGGGGGATATGCCATCAGGAACAAAGCAAGACTTGTTGCCCAAGACATACCAAAAGAGGTCATAGACTATGATGAAGTCCTTTGCACCTGTGGCTAGAAATAGAGGCATAATAAGAAATATACCTGGCTTATGCTTCTTAAAATGGGGTTTTACATTCCTACCAAATGGATGTCAAAAGTGCATATCTCTCTGTATGGGTCAAATTGAAGATGGAGGTATAGTCTGTCAACCTCCAGGTTTTGAAGATTCTGACCATTCCTGATAAAATTTATAAAGTTGTGAAGCACTAATTACTTCATCAAGCACCCCAAGGCTTGTATGACACATTGGCCACTTAACTTTATAGAGCAAAATGGCTTTCAAAGAGGACATAATTAGATCAATACTTTATTCATCAAAAGTCAAAAGGGGCATATCTACTTGATTCAAATCTATGTATATACATTATTATTAGGATCTACCAAGAAGGAGCTTTGTGGATGAAATTGAGAAGCTTAAGAAGGATAAGTATTAGATGAAACTAAGGAGAACTTACCTACTTTTTGAGTACATAATGCAAGGTCCAATAGAGAAAAGAAAGGCATTTTGATGATCAGTCAAGATAAATATGACCATGAAATTTTGAAAAGTTCAACTTCATAGATTTGCAGTCTTGCCCTGCCCACTCCCACATAATTGGAAAGCCTTTGTTAAAGATGAGATCGTTGAGGAGTTGATGAACATATTATATAGAACAATGTATTGAATCTATGATTTATCTTAGCCACATCTACCATATATCATGTTGCAGTATTTCATTTGCAAGGGTTCAGGTTTCCCCAAAAACTTCCCATCTCTACTGTCAAAAGAATCTTTAGATAACCTAAAGGCAAACCATCTCAGGTCTTTGGTAATTCCTAAAGGATTCACCATAGAGTTAGTTTCTTTCCACTGAATAGTGACTATGCTGAGACTACACTTGATAGGAAGTCAACCACTGGGAGGTTTGTCAGTTCCAGTGAAATATTTGAATTTCTTGCAAGTAAAGAAACAAACTATAGTTGTTGCCACATCTACAACGAAGCTGAATATGATGTGCTGTAAGTTGCTGTGGACAGGTTCCTCTGGATCCAAAACCAATGCTGGATTATGGGTACAATTTAATGAACACTGTTATTTATATAGACAATACTAGTACTAATCTGTATAATAAAAATCCAGTTCAACATTCTAAAACAAAAAACAAAATAGAGATTAAGGCATCATTTTATAAAGATTAGGCCCATTCTAAAAAGACGATTCAAATGTCTAAAAATGACACTCAACATAATGTAGAGATCTTCCCTTACAAAGGATTGATGCTCGGTAAGATTTCAAACTTGGTCCTCAATGTATTGGAATGCTCAATCCCCTAAGTGCCCAAATCTCTTGATGGTTTTGTAAAGTTTGTTAAAAGTTATGACCAGTTAAGTCCTAGTAACAATTAGAAACTGCTAGATAATATTTAAAACTGTATTGTTAAAAACTGTTACTTATAATTAGTACTGCTGGTTATTTCTCTGTTAATCCTGTTAGTAACACTTAATACTGTTAAACATGTCACATGTTTAGATTATGTGTTTCTTGGTTTTAAGCTAACTTTTTCAGGATAAACAATGAAGTGTAAAATTGGTTACTCCATAATGTAATATTTGCGGGGAGGCAAAATGTTAGTTGTTCTTGAAGTGTTGGTTGTGACACCACACAACAAATGGTCATCAGTTCACCATGTCTAATAGACATCAAGAATTGACTAGTCCACGAGCAAACGGCTACTGGTAAAGACCTTCACAAATCCGTTGAAATTGATAGTTTACTCAAAACTATATGGTTCATCAATGCACCATGTTTTACAATAAAGCATTGTGGCTATCCCAAAGCAAACTGTCTATTGTAAAGACTCCTCAAATCCTATACGAGCTTGTAGTTTGGCCCAAGAACTACTACTTTGTGTGATTTTGGTGAGCTAAAACAAAAGAAGAATTGGTGAGTCTCCCACAAAAACATAAAGAGAGCCTGGGGAAAAATAGACAGAGTGAAAAGTGAGCCAAAAGAATTGAGAGATGAAATGTGAGCCTAAAAACAGAAAGAGAGATTGTGTGCAGTTATTCCTTTAGTCATACAAACTTTGGAGTTTGTACTGCTTATGGGTGGAAAAGTTAATACTGCTAGGCGTATCTTAGTACTGCTAGTCCAACGTTAATAACTGCCTGGAATGAGACCGTTAGAAATGTTCTTGGCCTAACAAGATTTTTTCATAATTAATAAGAGCACGGTTGAGATATTTCCATTTCCGCCCAATTCCCTATGTCTTATGAAGGGGTTTGGATCACCATTGGACTTTTCGTGATCTTTATATATATATATGTTAACTTTCATCACGATAAACTCATTTCTTGTTTCTTTAAATATGTTCAAACTAAATCTCTATGTTTCTTCTCTATTTAAATCACAATTAACTTATCTCTTCCACCTGCTTTCATATATTCCCCCCCCATCCACGATCATATCCCACCCCACTCAATTACATCACAGTTGTATACATGGCGTAACTTGGAGTTTTGTGTCAAGCAACAACAAGGTACATCGTTCTAAAAAAAATCTTACGGGAAGTGCAGTGTTTATTCATCAGATCATCGATTTCCTAAATCGAAGTCACATTTGCTATGCACTCACCAAGAAGCCAGAGGTTTGTGTCTCCTTTATCAAACAATTATAAGGAAGGTCTCTGCCGAGGCTTAACTACTGATGGATAATGGCAAAGTCAAGATTAATGCTACCATTGATGGTCACTCACTGTCTATCACCGAAGGATCTTTTAGACGACATCTCAAGTTGCGCTCAAGATGGTATTACTGTCTATTCCTAAACACCAGAAGAATCATTGAGCAGATTGGCGCTTATGTGTTATCACACAGACTCAGATAAGTTCACTTATCAAAAGGGTGCCTTTTTACCTCAATGGAGGGTTTCAATAAATCCACAATATTCTACATTGCCTAATCCAAAAAAACTTGCTTGTGGATCCAGTTTAGTATAAAATATTGCCAGCTGCTGTTATATGTTTAGCCACCAATAGGAAGTTTAATTTTCAAGGAATGATTTTAGAGCACCATGGTGTCTAATAACCTAGTCCCCAAAGTTATTTGAGTTTAAACAACCCTAGGTTCCATTCAGATATACCACGATAGCAGGCACTAGTTTCAACAACACACAAAACATATCCTGTTCCCTCTCCTTTAGCATGAAAGTGGTTTAAAATATGAAGAAGGCCAACAAAGGGTTATTCAATTCGGCCAGGATGTTGCTTTATAACCCCCACAAAGATAGAAGTTAAAGCACCTGCCACTTCACCTTCTAGACTCACATCCTCAACTTCCACATCACTTGAACATTCACCTTCCCCTATACAAACCTTCACCTGCCACCCCTAACCCCCTGCTCATAATACCACTTTCTTGCTGACGTAACACAACTATCCACCTATACAAACCCTCACCAACACACCCAACACCCACACAACCTGGAATCGAACAAACCTCCTTCCTACATACACCTCATGACTCACCTCTCCATGTTGTTCACTCACATGGAAGTGATGAGGGTAAGCTTGAAACCAATAATTGAACAGATTTGGTTACCAAACTTTCTAACAGTGAATTAGAAGCCTTGGAGGGATGGAACTTGAAGAAGACAAGAACATCTATAGTGCTTCTGCATATACCAAACTTATTCTCAGGGTCAAGAAATTAGAGGCAAGAGTAAAGATTGGGAAAGCAAGGAGACAATCTAGAGTTATTCTTTCAGACGATGAAGACCTTAAAGATGATTCTTACAAACAGGGGAGGAAATTATCTGATGCAAAGGATCAAGAAAAAGCAAGTACTGACACTAAACCAAATTTATTTCAAGAAGTGACTCCAACGAAAGTCATACAAGATCAAGAGGGCAATGAGAAAGCAAGTGATTGAAGTTATGTACACTTGTGGCAAAGACAGGTACTGCTAGTGAAGAAGTTCCAATAGTTAGTACTGCTGAGGTAAACCTTAGTACTGCTGGAGGAACTGTTACCTATTCAAGAAGGAGTGCAGAGAAAAGGTCAAGACAAGACAAAGGAAAAGCCATAATGATAGAGTCTGAGCCTAAGAAGAAATCTAAGAAGGAGCTTTGAACATAGAAAGTTAATATTGCTGAAGCACATCATCGGACTTGAAGAGCAAATGGATGAGGAACAAAGAGCTCAAATTGCTAGAGATGAAGAGATTGCTAGACAGTGGGATGAAGAAGAAAGGAAAAGAGCTATGGATGAAGCTAAGTCTACTAAGAAGATTGACTGGAATGATCCTTCAGTTATCAGATATCATTCTCTAAAAATGAAGCCAAAGACAATTGCCCAAGCAAGAAGAAATATGATCAAATATTTGAATAACAAGGGAAACTTCCAAGAACCGATGACTTCAAAAAGTGGATGTCTTATACAATGACATAAGGCCAATCTTTGAAAAGATTTGGGATTTTAATCAAAATATTGAGCCTATGGATGCAGAGCATGGAAGTGGAAAGCAAAAGTCTCCTGAGAAGTCTCCTGAAAAGATGAAGTCTGCTGAAAAGATGGAAGAAGATGATGTGGCTAAAGAAACTGGAGCAAAGAGAAAGAAGTCGATTCCTAGAAAAAGCACAAGGAAGAGACAAAAGATGGAGGAAGATGCTGAGAATGAAGAACTCAAAGGGAACTTTTTAGAACATCATACCAAGAGAATAGGTTCCTATAGAGGGTCGAATCTATCTCTATACAAATTTCCCCATTGTGGATTGGAAGACTTATGTTTTGACCAGAGACTTTCCATGTATTATCAAGTATTCAGAGGAGAATGGAAGTCAAAAGAATTATAAGAAACTGAGATGAAATTGCTTGAGGACCTTTAATAGACTAGATGTAAAAAAGAATTGTACAATTAGTCAAGGAAAGGTATAAAGCTTTCACAAACCAGAAGGAGTTAACTTGCTTTGAGGAGATTTACACCTTTTGTTATGAGGCCTGATTAAGATGATGAGATTTTGGAAATTTCTGCATGAATACAAGTTGTTAAGCTGGAGATTATATGATTTTGTGGTATTCACATTTTGTTTTGATGGATGAATAGGGTTAGCAATTCATGATGTTTACACAGAAGAAATATCCTTTAAGTCCAAGAAATGAT
This sequence comes from Tanacetum coccineum, assembly GCA_026074375.1. Lineage (NCBI taxonomy): Eukaryota > Viridiplantae > Streptophyta > Magnoliopsida > Asterales > Asteraceae > Tanacetum > Tanacetum coccineum. The sequence goes on along the minus strand of BQNB010022906.1, from coordinate 32,997 downwards.
TTCCCAAGATGTTGAAGGAAGAAATTAGAGGTTGATCAGGAGAGTTCACAGGAAATTGAACTTCTATCTAAAAGATTTATAAAATCCACAATGCAGAAGTGAAAGAAATGTTTTGAAAGAATCATCAGCAGAGAAGAATACTAGAAATTTTATTCCAGAAGAAACTAGATGAATTGAAGGACAATCACAAGTTTAGGGGAGTATTGTTTAGGAAAAAAATCTTCAAAAGACTTAATACTGCCCAACAGTTACTAATGGTAAGTTTAGTACTAGCCAGTAAACAAAGTTAGTAATACTTTAAGGGGGGCCGAAGTGTAAATTAATTTAACAGCAATTACAAAAAGTTAGTACTTTCATGATGGTCAAGAGGATGCCTGAACTGAAGATAAGAATGCATGTTGAGATTATTTCGAGGATGTTTAATTTTGAATTTTAACTGTGATCCAATAGAAGATAGGCTGTTATCTTTGTAAAGGACTCCTTGTGTTCTATAAAAGGAGATCCTATGTTTAGAATTGAGATATACTTTTCAAGTGATAGAAATACTTAGAGAGAAAAATTGTAATAGCTTCAAGGTTTTTGTAACCCAAGTACTACAAGAGTACTCGTATTACTCTAATAATATTGAAGCAGTTTGTTCATTGTTCATTGTTTGTTTTGGTTATTCCGTTCCATAAATAAACACCTATAGAGTATCAAATAGTAGTTTCTTCCGCATACACTTTGGTATACATACAAAGTCTCAACCATTGTTATTTTGGATTCATCCAAGGTAACATACTCTTTACTAAGTAAAGAACCGATCAAGGCGTGGGATTAACAGGTAATTTTGACCCAAATTTAAATTTTTTTAATGAACATAGAACTGACGAAAACCGAGTATTACTAGCGTCTCATGGATAGAAATGTAATAAGAACAACACAAAAAAACCCCTCACAGATTTTCCACCCTAAAAAGTGATGTTCGCCTTTTAGATCTATAGGAATCGGGTATTCTCTTATTGAAACCCAAGATAGTTTATACTTTTTTCTTTCTTTCGAGTTTAAGGATTGAGCAGTCACAAGTGGCTATCCGTCATTACGGATGTATATACGGTGGTCCTTTGTCGCCTTTTCTGGAGCATTGAGATTGGTATTAAATTATATGAGTGTACCCGTAGTATATTAAATTCTAGAACTTGTTTTTGTGATGCATCCAGAGACCGCATAGTAAGTATTAGGATTTGCTTGATAAGAGGCATTATGATTAACCCATGTTTTAAACCTGTAATTGTTATGATGGTCACACCGATCATATAACTATCCCACACAACTTTGCCAGCACCTTCATTTTTAATGCAGGATTACCCTTAGTACAACCCGTCCGACCATCATTTTTTCTATGGTTTTTCTCGTGTAATTTTCTGGTGGATTCCAGATTATTAATGAAGAGCATTGTCACCCTTAAACCAATCGTTACACCCAAATCGCCTTAGCCCACCTTGTATGTACTCATTTTTAGTACATTATTGTTTTAAAAACCTCAATTTAATTATTTTGAGTATAATAACTGGGTTGCTAAGTCCTTATCCATGTAAAAACAATTATGGGACGATTCGGATTCATGGTAGGTATTTATTGTTCTGGAAGAATAGGGAAGAAAATTTAAGTCAATACCCCCATAAGTATACGTTGGTTAAATGATCTATATGTTATTTTATCCACCTCAAATCCGGGTCATTATTTAGAGTTGTAAATATCGAGCCATGGTAAGAGAATCTCAGTGTAGGGGTACGTGTTATAAACCCCATGTTATGATGTATTATGTTATTAAAAAATAGAAAGAAAAAGAAAGAGATTGATGTATAGTTGTGTAGAGTTTGTATATCTTCGTCCGAGTCTTGGCTTAGCAACCTAACCAGCGTGTATTCGTGTAAATAATTAGCTAACCCTTCCACTCCAAATTCACCCAAAGCCACCCAAATGTATCCCATCCGTTTTCATTTCCATTATATGTTATCTTACACCTACACCCACAACCCTTAAAAAGACCTCTTAGATAGTAATGAATGATGCTTGCACCTAGCAGTGGAGGTTTGATACTTTACCAAGCCTATGATAATTTATATGCTGTGACAGGTAATGAGTGTTGATTTTATGTTTCCCCCTTATGTTATAATTTATTATACATTTGAGTGAAAGAGAGAATCCCAAACACTTATGTGAGGTGCTAGTATATACTTTTAGTGCTTTTAATTACGAGGTCTAGAAGGTTGTGTTCTAAAATACTTTTAAAGAGTAGGTAAAAATGACCCTCATATTGTTATTGTCTAGGTAAAAAAGTCCATTTGCTTGAAGATAAGCAAATCCCAAGTGTAGGGGTATTTGATGAGGTGTCATTTTATACACTTTTTCAGAGTCATTTAACCCCCTAAATCGTGCATGTATACCCAAAATAGGTACTTAATTGTTCCTTTTTAGGTATTTATCATTTGAAAGGCATTTGGAGGAAATATACGTGACTTGGGCTCATTTAGAGAAGAAACGGACAAGACTACATACCTACACCAAAATCTCTCAAGAATTTCTTCTACCTCAAAGTCTGAGAGACGGCGTCAAGATTACATCGTGGACGCCGTCTCTATCCTTTGAGTAGAAATTCTTGAGAGATTGATGGGAGTAGGGTCGTAGTCTTGTCCTCCGTTTTTCTTCTCCAAATGAGCCCAAGTCACGTGTATTTCCTCCAAATGCCTTCCAAATGCTGAATACCTAAAAAGGAACGATTAAGTACCTATTTTGGGAATAAATGCACGATTTAGGGGGTTAAACGACCCCGAAAAAGTGTATAAAATGACACCTCATCAAATACCCCTACACTTGGGATTTGCTTATCTTCAAGCAAATGGACTTTTTTACCTAGACAATAACAATATGAGGGTCATTTTTACCTACTCTTTAAAAGTATTTTAGAACACAACCTTCTAGACCTCGTAATTAAATGCACTAAAAGTATATACTAGCACCTCACATAAGTGTTTGGGATTCTCTCTTTCACTCAAATGTATAATAAATTATAACATAAGGGGGAAACATAAAATCAACACTCATTACCTGTCACAGCATATAAATTATCATAGGCTTGGTAAAGTATCAAACCTCCACTGCTAGGTGCAAGCATCATTCATTACTATCTAAGAGGTCTTTTTAAGGGTTGTGGGGTATGGGGGGGGGTTTAAGATAACAATATAATGGAAATGTAAACTGGATTGGAAAACATATGGTGTGGCTTTGGGTGAATTTGGAGTGGAATTGGTTTAGCTAATTTCATTTTTACACGAAACACCTGTTATGTTGCAAGCAAGACCGGACGAAGATATACAAACTCTACACAACTATACATCAATCTCTTTCTTTTTCTTTCTATTTTTTAATAACATAATACATCATAACATGGGGTTTATAACACGTACCCCTACACTTGAGCTATTACATGCTCGATATTTACAATCTAACTAATGACCCGATTTGAGGTGGATCAAAATAACATATAGATCATTTAACAAACGTATGGGGGTATTGACTTAACTTTTCTTCCCTATTCTTCCACGAAATAAATACTACCATGAATCCGAATCGTCCCAAAATAGTTTTTACAAGGATAAGGACTTAGCAACCGTATACTCAAATAATTAACTTGGGTTAAAACAATAATGTACTAAAAATTGAGTACATACAAGGTGGGCTAAGGCGATTTGGGTGTAACGATTGGTTCAAGGGTGACAATGCTCTTCATTAATAATCTGGAATCCACCAGAAAATTACGAGAACCATGAAAAATGATAGGCTCGGAGGGTTGTACTAAGGGTATCCTGCACTAAAAATGAGTGCATGGCAAGTGTGTGGGATAGTTATATGATCGGTGTGACCATCATAACAATTACAGGTTTAAAACATGGGTTAATCATAATGCCTCTTATCAAGCAAATCCTAATACTTACTATGCGGTCTCGGGATGCATCACAAAAACAAGTTCTAGAATTTAATATACTACGGGTACACTCATATAATTTAATACCAATCTCAATGCTCCAGAAAAGGCGACAAAGACCACACGTACACATCCGTAATGACGGAATAGACACATGTGACTGCTCACTCCTTAACTCGAGAAAGAAAAAGGTATAAACTATCTTGGGTATCAATAATAGATACCCGAATTCCTATAGATCTAAAGGCGAACCTCACATTTTTAGGGTGGAATTGTGAGGGTTTTTGTGCTATTCATATACATTCCTATCCATGAGACGCTAGTAATACTCGGTTTTCGTCAGTATGTGTCATAAAAAAATTTAAATTTGGGTCAAAATTACCTGTTGATCCCACGCCTTGATCGGTTCTTTACCTAGTAAAGAGTATGTTACCTTGGATGAATCCAAAATAACAATGGTTGAGACTTTGTATGTATACCAAAGTGTATGCGGAATCTACACTTTGATACTCTAGAGGTGTTTATTAATGGAACATCAATAACCAAAACAAACAATGAACAATGAACAAACTGCTTCAATATTATTAGAGTAATACGAGTACTCTTGTAGTACTTGGGTTACAAAAACCTTGAAGCTATTACAATTTTTCTCTCTAAGTATTTCTATCACTTGAAAAGTATATCTCAATTCTAAACATAGGATCTCCTTTTATAGAACACAAGGAGTCCTTTACAAAGATAACAGCCTATCTTCTAGGATCAGTTACAATTCAAAAATAAACATCCCGAAATAATCTCCATGCATTCTTATCTTCAGTTCAGCATCTTTGACCATCAGCAGTACTAACTCTTTTCTACTAGCAGTATTAATTAACACTGGCAGTACTAACTTTGTACTGGCAGTACTAACTCCATTAGTACTGTTGGCAGTATTAAGTCTTGTGAAGATTTATTCCTAACAATCCTCCCCTAAACTTGTGATTGTCCTTCAAATCATCAAGTTTCTTCTGAATAAAATCTTCTAGTCTTCTTCCTCTGCTGATGATTCTTTCAAACATTTCTTTCACTTCTGCACTTGAGATTTTATAAATCTTAGAAGTTCAATTGCCTGTGAACTCTCATGATCAACCTCTAATTTCTTCTTCAACATCTTGGAAATCATTTCTTGGCTTAAAGGATATTTCTTCTCTGTCAACATATGAATTGCTAACCCATTCTCCATCAACAAAATGTGAATACCACAAAAATCATATAATCTCCAGCTTAACAACTTGTATTCATGCTGATCTTTCCAAATCTCATCATCATTCCAGTCAGGCTCAAACCAAGTCTTGTAAATCTCCCCATAAGCAATCAGAATCAAATCCTCTGGTCTTGAAGCATTATACCTTCCTTGACTAAATCTGTACAATTCTTCTACATCCAGTCTATCAAAGTCTTCAAGCATTTCACTCAGTATCTTATAATTCTTTGAACTGCCATCTCCTCTGAATACTTGATAATACATGAAAGTCTCTGTCAAAACATAAGTCTTCCAATCCACAATTGGAAACTTTGTAGATATAGATTCGACCTCTATAGGAACCCTCTTCACAATTGGTATGAATGGTTCTTTAAAAGTCTTTGTAATGATTACTTCATATCTCGCAAGTCAGTCATTCTTTCTCCTATCTTTTTGTGCTCGTTTCCTTTGAGCTTTTTTACTAGAATCGGGGCGTACTGGCTGTGGGGATGGCACGGGGGGGGGGGGGGGGGGTTTGGGCTCGCCAGTTGTTCGGGGGTGGTGGGGGGGGTCAGCTCGGGGGGGCGGGGGGGGGGAGGGGGTCGGGGGGGTGAAGGGGGCAATGGCGGGAGGTGCGGTTGGGCGCGTGGCGGTGGGGGGGGGCTTTTTCAGCAGGGAAGGGGGGGGCGGCTTCATCTTTTTATCAGGGGGTGAGGGGAATATTCTCAGAAGACTTGGGGTTGGGTCGGGGGGTGGGGGTGCCCACTTCCATGGCAGTGCTGCATTCCAATTAGGTTGGGCAATATTTTGGATTAAAAGGGGGTGCGGGGGGGCGGGGCGAGTATTCGGTTGTGTTTTCAAAATTGAGCCTATGTTTCATTGTAAGACATTCCCTTGAAGATCAACTGATCTTGAAGTTCTCCTTGATACATTTCAAATATAATCTTCGATCATATTCCTTCATCTTGCTTGGGCAATTATCTTGGCTTCATTTTTAGAGAAGGATATCTGATAAATGAGGATCATTCCAGTCAATCTTCTTAGTAGACTTAGCTTTCATCCATAGCTTTCTTTACTTTATCCACCTTGTACTTCTTCATCGCACTGTCTAGCAATCTCTTCATCTTCTATGCAATTTGAGCTCTTTAGTATCCATTCATCCATTTTGGGCTCTTCACAAGATCCTTGATTGCTTCAAGCATAATACTTAACTCTTTCCTTTGTTCATAGTACTTTGCCTTTCTTTAGTATATTTCTTCTTAGGGAATTCAGACGCTCTATCATTAATCAGTTGTGCATACTTTTTTAACCTTTTGTCTTGTTACATTTGTTTATGACCATTTTTCAAAACCACTTCACTCCTTCTTGAAGTCTGATAACAGTTTCCTCCAGCATACTAGAGATATTGCCACATGCATCAGTCTACGAAACTATTAATAACTTCTTTCACCTTATAAGTAACCTTTCTTTGTTGGCACCAGTAGTACTAAATTCATCACTTGCATTTTCTCATTGCCCTCTTGATCTTGAATAGACTTCAGTTTGGAGTTCTCTAACTTGCCCATGAATAAATATTTTGGTCTTAGTGTCATTATCTTCAATTTTTTCCTTGAACCTCAGCATCCAGATAATATCTCTCACCCCTGTTTGGAAGAATCATCTATATAAGGTCATCATCATTCTGAAAAGAATAACGCTCTAATCATTTCTCCTTGCCTTTCAACCTTAATCTTTACTCTTGCCTCTAACTAATTGGACCTGAGATTAATTTTTGGTAATAATGGCAGAACAAAAGATGTTCTTTGTCTATCCATTCAAGATCATCCTGCCAAAGCACTAATTCCCTTTAAGAACGAGTTTGGTACCCCTAATCTGTCAATTCATTGAGTTTCAAGCTACCCTCATCACTTCCATGTGAGTGAACAACATGGAGAGGTGAGTCATGGGGTGTAGGAAGATGTTGTTCTATTCCAGGGTTTGTGTTTGTGTGATGGATTGATGATAGGTTGAGGGTTGTATAGGTGATAATTTGGTTATACGTCAGCAGTGGTATGAGAGCAGGGGTAGGTTCAGTAGAAGTTTGTAGGGAAGTGATGTTCCAAGGAGTGGGAAGTTGGAGCGATGTGAAATTTCAAGACGGTGAAGTGGAAGGTGCAGTAACATCTATCAAAGGGGGAAATAAACGCAACCTCCTGGCCTAAATAACCCACTCTGTTGGCCACTTCTATTGTAAATCACTTTCATGCTAAGAGAGAGGAAATCATTGATATGTAAATCTAGAGTGTTATTTGAAACGTAGTGCCTCTGCATATCTAGGTATATCTTGAATGAAACTAGGTAACATCAAAAGACCCTGTATGGGGACAAGAGAAATTAGACACCATGTTGCTCAAAAATCATCCTAAAAAATTAAACTTCCAATAGGAGGCTAAACATATAACAGCAGGCTTTGCAATATTACAACATAACTGCTCCCAAGCAGTCCTTCTTTGGGCTTAGAGCATCTGTAGAATATTGTTGAATAAGAAAACCTCCATTAGGTAAAAAATGGCACCCATTTGAAAAGATTAACTTATCTGAGTCAATTGAGATCACCCATAAGCGCCAACTGCTCAAAGATTATCGTGAGTGTTGGAATAGAAGTAATACCATCAGATCAGCCACTGAGGATGCCGATCGTAAAGATCTCTTCGGTGATTAGACATATTGACCATCAATGGTAGCAATAATCTTTACTTCTCCATTATCATCAGTAGAAGCTTTAGCAGACCTCTAAAATTATTTGATAAACGTGACAGAAACAGCTAGCTTCTTTATGAGTGCATAACAAATGTGACTTCGATTTAGGAAATCGATGACTTGATGAAACCCTGCACTTCCTGTAGATTTCTCTAAAAACGCGACCATGTTGTGCTTGTCACAAAATTCCAAGTTTGCCATGAATATAAGTGTGAGTAAACTTGTGGGATATGATCGTGGATGAATATATGAAGGTTGGAGAAAGTTAATTGAGATTTAAATAGAGAAACGTAGAGATATGGTTTGACCGACTTAAAGAAATTGAGTTTATCGTGATTAAATCAAACGTATATATAGTAAGATCACGAAAGTCCAATTGGTCAAACCCCTATATCATAGGAATTTGGCTGAAATATCTCAACGGCTCTATTAATTAATGAAAAATCTGTTAGGCCAAACAGTACTAACGGTCATCGAGCAGTACTAAATTTGGTCTAGCAGTACTAAAATAAGCTTAGCAGTGTTAACTTCTCCACCCAAAAGCAGTACAAACTCTAAAGTTTTGTAATACTCAAAAGTAACTTCACACAATCTCTCTTTCTGTTTTTAAGCTCACATTTAATCTCTCTTTTGTCTCACTTTTCACTCTGTCTGTTTTTCATACATCCCTCTTTCTGTTTTTAAGCTGACCAATTCTCTCTATTCTTTTTGGCTCACATTGCACACAAAGTATAGTTTTTGGCAAACTACCAGCCATTAACGGATTTCTCCAACTTTAAATTCTGTATCCCCTTAGAGCCTAGAGTCATGCCATTTATTAGTTCTTTCTTTATAGATTCGGGTGTTCTCGTATGCTCCATCTCTTAATTCTATCAATTCATTAAGTTTCATGAAACGGTTTTTAGCTGCAGCCGTAAGGTCCATATTACATTGTTTTAGTGCCCAATATGCTTTATGTTCGATCTGTACATGTAGGTGACAAGCTTTACCATAAACCAATCTAAATGGTGTATATCTTGTAGGTGTCTTGTAGGCGGTTCTAAATGCCTACAATGCGTCGTTGAGCTTTTTAGACCCATCCGTAGGGTTGTATATAACTGGCCTTTATTCCAAGATACTTTAATAGCCTATTAGATTAATACAGTTTAACCATTAGTTTGGGCGGTGGTATGCCAAGTGATAATTATATGATTCCCCATATTTAAATGGCAAGGCATTTTCTAACTGAAAGTTACAAAAATGTTTCCCCCGATCCACTGAGTAAATCCTTAGGAACCCCAAATCGGCAATACAATCTGTTGATAAAAATATAATGCCTAAAAAACATTACTAATATTTTTTCACATCTTTACGTTTTGATAATCACAAAATATAAAAACGTTCAACGTAAAATTAAACGTAAACAAGTATTTAATAGTAAATACTTATTTCAACAATTACATCACTTAAATGATGAATAACCAAATCTTAAATGCATTTTATGATCAAAAGAAATTTTAATCAACCTCACACTTAAATACATGGGAGTAAAACATTTATTATCACACTTCCACAACAATTTCCTCCCAATAAAAAAATGTATATAATCCAAGTACACATTTTGAATTTGTAAATATTATTCGCAACCAAACATGGCTAGAAACGGACCCAAACACATCTACCCAGAATAGACCAAAAAAAGGAGCGTGCAAAAACTGGCGCCTCCCCTTAAAATACCTGGCGGCCCCCAAATTAAAAGGGGACCCTGGGCACCCTATTAAAGGGGACCGACCATATCCTCTTGCACCTCCAAATATCCCTATAAATACTGGACTATTCCCCAACCTTTTTTCTCACCTTTTGCACTCATCTTTTCTTTCTAAAACAGCCCAAACAACTCTCTAAATCCTTTGACATTTAAGTCAAAAGCCTTTGTTTCCAAGTGATTCAAGCTTAATCCCTCAAGTGCAAGAGAAGAATACTTCTATCATCAAGTGAAGAAGGTATTTACACCTTAGAGTGCATAGCAACTTGTTTTCATCCATATCACATATTTTGTAAATCAATGTATATCTTGTAAGTTGTGTGTATAGCTAGAACTTATGATCTTTGAGAGTATAGTTAGATCGTGAATGAACTTAACAAATTATGTTTAGATAGTTGTGATATAAATAGTGTGGTGAAGTGAAGTTTTGAAGTTGTGAAGAAGTTGTGAAGTTGTGAAGTTGTGAAGTTGTGAAGAAGGTGTGAAGTTGTGAAGAAGTTATGAAGTTGTGAAGTTGTGAAGTCGTGAACAAGTCGTGAAGTTGTGTTGTGATTAGATTGGTTCTAGCTAAGATTAGAACCGACATATAGCTGTGTGTCCCGTAAATCGTGTAAGCCAACGTATGTGTACGTTACTCCAGCCATAAGGGAGTTTTTGTATTTGACAAGGAGAAGAAAACTCTCGAGTATGGTGCTCGGGAAGTGGGAGGTAGGGCGAAGAGGTCTTCGATACCGAACCACTATAAAATCCTCGCGTTGTGTTTGATATGTTCTTACTCCTTATCTCCTTGTTTTACTTTATCATTTCATATACTTATATGTGTTCATAATTATGCAAAGGCGTTGAAATCACAAAAAGTCGAATATAAGTTTATAAACATACATAAACCTTAAATTTAAAAAGCGAAAAACTATCAACCCCCATCTATTTACCACAATGGTAACAAGAGCCACGCAAACAAGAATTATTAAAATAAATTGTATTTAAAACTTGAATCGATCAATGAAATTCGAAAAATATTTAGAAGGCAATCTAGCAAAGACCACCACTAATTGAAAAGTGATGGATTTATTTTATTGGAAAAATAATTTAAAACTTATGTGAAGTCACAAAGATCTAGACTTTGGCATGTTATTACCGATGGTGATTTTCCTCCATTCAAAATGTAATCACAAACTAAAAAGATGAAATTGTATCTTTCATAAACGAAAATGATGATCTTAAAAAAGAAACTTTCCTAAAAAATAATGAAGCCCAAAATGTAAAATAAAATGCTTTTCCCACGAAAAGAATATAGAAAGAATAAATATGTGTAAACCGCAAAGGAAATTTGGATACTTTGTTAAGCACTCATCAAGGTAATAGAAAGTCAAAGCAAATAAAATTGATCTTCCTTGCGTTCAATAAAATGAACAATTCATGATTCCGAAAGAGGAATCAATAGATAATGCTTTTGCTAAATTAACACTATTTATTACTAGTGCTAAAAGCACCTAAGAAGGTTTTATTCTAGCAAGAATTGTTGTTAGGAAATTTCTTAAGGCAATGCATCCTAAATGCGCCAAAAGTCACGACAATTGAAGAATCAAAGAATCTAACAACCTTTCACTTGACAACATTATTGGAAATTTAAAGGTCTATGAAGAAGTAATCAAGAAAGACTCTGAAACAGTCAAAAGCAAAAGAGAACAAAGTAGATCTGTTGCCTTAAAAGCTATATAGGAATCTAGTGATGAAGATAGTTCAACCTCCGATTGTGAAAATGAAGAATACGCCAATGGCGCAAGAAAAGACTTCGTTTATTAGAAATTCTTCAAAAGACAAGGACGATTCGTAAGACAACCATATGAAGAAAGAAAATCATCCCAAAGAAATAAAGATGACAAAAATAGGAAAAGCGAAAGAAAATGTTTCAAGTGTGGAGATCCAAATCATCTCATCGGAGAATGTCCGAAACAATTAAAATATCAAAATCAAAGGGCGTTCGTCGGAGGATCTTGGAGTGATAGCGACGATGATGAAGAGGAAAAGACAAATGACGAAAAGTGTCTTATGGTTAAAGCTTCAAATGAGGTACTTTCCGAAACCGAATACTTTAGTGATGACCAATCATTACTAGACGAAAATGACTTAGTTAGTGAATATAGTAAACTATGCAAATTAGGACTAAAAGTCATGGCCAAAAATAAAACTCTAAAACAAGCTAAAATAGAATTAGAAAATGAAGTACTAGAACTAAAAGATAAATTATCTAGGTTAGAAAAAGGTAAGGAAGTAATTGAAGAATGTAAATTATGTCAAGAACTTAAGCTTGAAAATGAGAACCTTAGAAATGAAATATCTAGGCTAAATCAATTTAATAATAGTAGAACACTCACTCAAGAAAATACTAAGTTCTCAAAAGATTTCGGAGTAAATCAGGATTTAGATTTTAATTTTACCAAAGGATCACCTAGTGAAACCAAACAAGTAAAGTTTGTAAAAGCTCAAGAAGTTGAGTCAAAAGAAAAATTGATAGAATCAAACCAAAAATTTATACTTATAAATAATACTAAAATTCATATTGCAAGTAATGATATGAAGGTAAAAACGTTTACAAACCCTCCTTAAACTCCGGAGTCGAATTTACTAAACTAACGATGAGGTCTAAAACTCCACCTCCAAGAATGACTAATAGTCTTTGTCCTCGGTCTAAAACACCTCAACTTAGGAGAGACTAAAGTAGACAAAACTATTCTAATAACATAATAAATCATTCACATCCACTTATTTCACTAATGTGGGAAGTTGTTCACCGATTATGTGCCAAAACCAAATGCAAAACATCGGAAACAATAACTTCGGATACATGAAACGTTGGGACCAAATGCTTTAAGCCATCACAATCATTGAATGGTGTGGTTCTCTATAAACATTCTTTGTTTACGGACTATAGAATTCATCCTGATAAGGTTCCCTCGAACTCATATCATTTACAAGTTGAAGACCATTAAACAAGAAGCTATTGGAACAACCTCCTCTCAAGAAGGTACGCTCACACTCCTTCCATTACATCGTAGAAATGAAGACATTATAAGTAACATGCTACTGCGAGTGTACTAAAGATGACGTAGTACATTAGATTTTCTCTCAAAACACACTAACCATACAACATATCGAAAGCCATCCTCCTATGAAAATACCCATTACTGAGGTCTCTCTCTCTCAGCATCCTCTTTCTAGCTTTAGAAGCAATTTTAGTTCTCTATGAACTATTCTTTCGTATAGATTATAGTCATTCGTCTACGAAATGGAAATCTTTTATGACCACGTATAGCGAACTCACGTAGAGAAGATAGAGTGAGCTAGTGGTTAACAATTAACATAGAAGTAGGCTTTAGTCTCGCGAAGATCACAAAACACTATGGATTGGAGGGGGGGGGTGGTGGGGGGGGGGGGGGGGGGGGGGGGGGGGGGGGGGGGGGGGGGGGGGGGGGGGGGGGGGGAGGGGGGGGGGGGGGGGGGGAAGCAAACCCCTTCGACCTCAACGTTCGTCTCGGCTACGTGTCTAACATCATCTACGTCTATCGGAATCGTCTTGTCGAAATTCTCAACATTCGTCCTATCATTTCATTATCTTCGTTATCCACTCTCGTCTCACTTCAAATCAAGTCAATTAATTTTTTCATCTGAAGAAATTAATTCTTCCTCTTCGCAAGAAGTCTTGTCTCTAGTCTTTCTCTAATTGACGTCTTGATTATCTCATCTGAAATAATCCAAGAAATTTTTATTTAACGAAAGCTAATTAAAATTCCAATAATCATACCTATTCATTGAAACACAATGGATAAGTATATCATACTCGACTAACTAATCTATATTAACTAATGATAGACTTTAAAAATTAAATCACCAGTAATCGAAAAATATAAATTTTTTTGTTGTTCAGGTGGCGGCCCCCTTAATTTTAAGGGGACCGGCTTTGTAAAAAGGGTGGCCCCCTTAAATAATTAAGGGGACCGCCCTATCCAAAAATTCAAACAGCCCTATGCTGTCGAATTTTATACCAAACACATCACTCTCTCTTTTCTCGCTCACTTCCAAATGATCTATTCTTTCGTCAAGGAAAAGTTAGATTCAAATCTAATACTCCTCAAAGTAGGTTTGACAACTTATATATTTCATCCGAAATATTCAAGTATCTTTAACATACAATCGCAAACGTTAAAGGTCATATCCGAAAATTCATATTCAAGCCTTTTAACAACATATGTTAAAACGCTTTTCCAAAAGCTAAAAGCTAACATCAACCGTCGTGTGACAAAAGACATTACAAGTTTTCTACAGAAGTGATTCGTACTCTATTTCCCCTTCCGTTTTGTCTTATCATCCCTTTGGAATGTCACGAATTTTATCACCAAGAGGATCAAACTTCACCCATCGACTTATGTAGAAAACTAATCGAAAATCAAAATCTACCAAAAAGTTCGTAAACGTGTCATTATCTATTTAATAGTCTTGTTACTATTAAATATATTTCAATAAATCTTGACAACTTAATTATTTCATCCGAAATATTTAAGTATCTTTAATTGGCGAAATGCAAATTAAAATGTCACTTCTTTATTTAATGTCAAAACTCGTTCAACAAAAACCATATCATGCCTCTATTATTAAATAGATATAATATTTTTCGTCACCTTTTTCCGCTACTACCTTTTAAGATAACCTCATACCTCGTCGTGTGATTGGTTCTATGAACATTCATAATACTCGAGAAAATCTACATAACTTCGTGGATGAAGTTCGTTGTATGCTAACCATCATTCGTCTTGACATTGTCAAGCTCATCGCTTACGTCTTTATTATTCTTCATTTTTCCCTTTATTCCAAAATTTATGTCCGGATGAGCACGAACTAAAAGGGAAGGGAAAATACTCTCAAGAACTCACATTGGTGATTCTTATGCACCAAAACCACATCAAAATCCTTCACCATAACCCTCAAAATCAAAACATCAAATTATCCAATTATCCAAAATACGCTAGGGGCAATCACTAACAAGTCAATCGACAACATCTATTGTGATAAAAATGCCGAAAGCAACCGCCGTCGATATCTCTCTCACTAAATCATACATCCCTAAAGTATCTTAAATTCCCGGCTTCTCTCCCACTCTCTCCCAATCCATTATTTTCTAAAGAAAGTCTTTCTCACATCTAGGATCACATGAAAATTAATTTTCATATATTGTTGAAATATGCTAAAATCATTTTTTGTTCATAATGGTCTCTTAATTGTTGTCAAAAAATATATAATCTAATATATATTTTCGACAATCTTGGTTGAGCAAAACTAAATCAAGGAGCATTTGGATTATTTCTTAGGTTTTGCATGTCTTAGTGTCGAAATAATCGCTACTCCACATTTGTCGCACTTAGGCACACACTAGTATTTGCACAAAAGCTTGTTTCGTTTTTTTAACTTAACCCCCTATCATGATTATTTTTTTGTGCATTATATCTAGTTGCTATTTCATATGCTCTTCACTCAATTCATATATGATTATATGCTAAAATTGTGTGAAATTGGCTATCCTACATATGTAAAATGTTGAATGCTTAATTGCTATGTGCTAAAAATCTTAATTGCCATAAAAGGATGGACTTGCTGCAAAATTAACTTCCAAAACAGAAACCCTCACACAAAATTTTGAGAAAAATCGAATTTTGGGAAATCTGGGAAATGCCAGAGGGCGGCCCCCTTAATTCATAACGGGCGGCCCCCTTATCTTTAAGGGGACCGCCCTAGTATAACACGGGTAAAACAATATTTTTTTCCTTTTT
>BQNB010022906.1:0-12500 GCA_026074375.1 Tanacetum coccineum | reverse complement strand
TTCTAGCTTTGAAGAGATTAGTTCACTATGAACTATTCTTTCATGTAGATTACTGTTATACGTCTACAAAATGGAAATCTTCTATGACCACATAGCAAACTCACATAGACGAAGAAGAGCAAGCTAATGGTTAACAATTAACATAGAAGTAAGATTGTAGTAAGCATGAAGAAACATAGACACACATGGATGAAACAAACTCCTTCGACCTCGACGATCGCCTCGGATCCGTGTCAACCATCATCTACGTCTATCGGAATCAACTTGTTGAAATTTTCAACTACGTCTTATTATTTCATTATCTTCGCTATCCAATTCACGTCATCATACTCAAATCAAATAAACTAATTTTCTGTTTAGGAGAAATTAATCTAATCCCTCCCTTCTTGCAAAAATTTCATCTCTAAATGCACCTCTCATTGACGTCTTGGTTATCTCCGTCTGAATAGTCAAACAAACTTTTATTCAACAAAGGTTAATTAATAATTGTCAATAATCATTCTCACAAAAACTGGCCAAAAATCAAAGAAAAAGTTTTTTTCTCAGTAGGGCGGCCCCCCTTAAAAATTAAGGGGACCGGCCGTGTAAAATGGTGGCCCCCTTAATTAATTAAGGGGACCGCCTATCTGGAAAAACAAACACCCCCATTTCTGTCGAAATTATATACCCAAACTTCATTTTTTCTTCTCCTTCTTCTCTTATCCACTGTGAACGAACACCATAGCCAAAAACCTTCAACAACCAATCTTCAAATCGCCTAATTAACCAAAATTCGCAAGGGGCTTTCGCTAACAAGACAATCAACAACATCTATTGTAAGCTTTCCATCATTCTTTTCATTTGATTTCATCCAATTTTGCTCCTAATCAAAATTGGGTGTTCTTTATTATTTTCATACTTTTTAGATTAGAACTAGGAACTCTATAACTACAATGATTCCCGTAGTCATAAGAATTCAATACACTCATTAAATAGAGTCCAAAATTATTCATGGTTCGAGAAATTTATAAACATAATAAACATATTTTTTTCATTTTTTTGAAACAAATTTATACATTTGTTGATTTATGCCAAAAACACTTAAACACAATATACATTGCCATCAAAACGTACATTCCATAAATATATACTTTTCAAAATCATAATAATATGTTAGTAAAAAATAAGGGTGTTTGGTTCGTTTCTAGAAAAATTTTTAGACCGAAATGACCATCACTAAATAGCTTTGTCACGTAATAAACACTTAAACGAACTGTATAAGTTATCAAGAGATAATAATTCATATATATTTAATATAATATATATATTATATATATATATATAATATATATATATATATATATATAATATATAATATATATATATATATATATATATATATATATGATACATTTTTATGAATGACATAAAATAAATGGGCGTTTGGTTTATTGCTTTAAAGCATGGTTTCTAGTCAAAACAAACAATATTTAAACCTTTTGTCAGTCATGAATAACAACCTTAAACTGTCACACAAAATATACTACACTTAATACATATTTTTTGACATGCTAGACAAATTTTAATTGATAACGGAGTGTTTGGGTCATTGCTTGATGTTGAAATATATAACTAATATATAATTCTTCGACATCCTAATTAAGTCATAAAAAACTTAAGGAACATATGATCTCTTTCTATAGGTTTTTACTTTTAGAGTCGAAGTAATCCTTGTCCCACATGTCAATTTCTCAAAACTTTATTTCCTTATTAAATTCTTTTTTTGTGACATGTTTCTACTGTTGTTGATTACTTGTTTAGGTGACAAAATGCCAAAAGCTACTACAACCGATATATCTCTCACTAAATCCTACATACCAAAAGTATCCAAAATTCCTGGCATCTCCCCTACCATTGCCCAATTCTACAAACCTATTGAAAACCGTACATTTACAAGGTCCTTGTTGTTGATCAAGATTACTAAATCAAATCCAACAACATCGACGTCTCTTACTAATATTCATATTCAATTGTCTCTTTCAATTCACGAACCTATGTTCCAAGATAATTATTCTAGACTTTCTATAGCCAAGTCATGGTACAAGAAACCGATGAATAGGGTTAACTTGTTTATCTCCTTTAGATTTCAACACGAATTCATAACTCTTTACCTCCGCTCCAATTTGGTCAATTCTCAATTCCATACAATGGTCAAGCCATTTTTACAAACGAATGGGACCTTGCATCCCTTGATATGTTCTCGCGAAACCGAGTGACCATATTCACGATCTTACCGACTCGCGACGACATTCACGACTTCTAGGAATTAGAACTTGATCATGCTTAGACCGTACCATTAAAAGTCAAACGGTCTCTCTCACCCAAATGGATCAAATTCCTCACCAAAGAATTAAGCCCCGGACATGAACAATGGGAAGAGCTCATTAGAGAAAATGTGTTCGGACTAAGAGGACATCGATCATCTTCCGCATGTCTTGCTCACATGTTGTATTGTGTTGTTTCTTTTCTGAAAGAATCAATACAAACTTGCTATTTTCGTCAAAAAAAATCCAATGTGCTAGATATACTCAAAACTAGCTAATCTTACCGTATGCATGTTCTTCTTATTCTTACTCTACTCATCGACACGTCATGGAAACCTATCCTCATCTTAACAATGGCAATTATGACATTGTTGATCGAAGTCAGCATCCTCTTGGCCCTAAAACAAACTCGACGACCTCGAAGTGATCGTGGCAAGGCACGTCATTCCGTCTCTTCTTCATCTTCTCATCATCAAGGCACATCATCTCATCAACACGATGATGATGATGATGATGATGTCGAAACTTTTCGTGCAAGTACTCCATCTCCCACCACCTACCTTAACTATCTTGATCCTCTCAACTACTAAAACTACTAAATGCTTCTCTTCGAACAAACCGATGAAACTCTCTTTGAACGACAAACCGTCTTGCTCAACCAAACGCAACAAATGCATAAGGAGATGCGCGGAGGTTTCAAATCATTTGGAAAGGCACTAAAAGGAGTGTTTGGCAAGAAGAAGAAATGAAAACATAGGATTGAAGTGAGCTAGATGGCTAAGTGTAGTTTAAGACAATTTTTAACTTAATTATGTACAACTTGTGTGATGATCATCTGATGTATTCGGAAAGACTTATGTGTTGGTTATTTTTAGGTACTTGTTTGCTATGATGACTTAAACCTTTGGTTGTTTTATTAAATCAACTAGTTGTGCCACTTTGGTTTCATAATTTAATGTGTTTATTACATGTTATATGATTAAATGTGCTCATAAAACTCAATAGGGCTTGCTGCAAATAAACCACCAAAACAGAAATACTCTCACAAAAAAAATCTAAGAAAAATCGTTTTTCTGTGAAAAATGGAACCAACAGAGGGCGGCCCCCTTAATTCAACACGGGCGGCCCCCTTAATTTTAAGGGTACCGCCCCCTATTTAAGGGGACCGCCATAGTATTTCACGGGTAAAACATTATTTTTTTTATGCTTTTTGACCCCTTTTACCTATCCGTCGCTATCGATTGCCCAGAATGCTTCGAAACACAATTTGGCGAAATAATTTCAACTAGTTCAAACTCATGTCCATTTTTCAAATCATTCCTTCCCACAAAAATTCTCTCTAAATAATCATCTCCAACACAACGTAAGACAATAAAAAACCATATTCATCATCATTCATCAACCAATTATCACATCCATGGGCATCCACTAGACCTACCATTTCCAAAGCTCAAGAAACACGCAAATCAACATCATTCCACCAAAACAATTGTTTGTGGATTTAACCCATGATGATACAAAAACTCCATCACCACACTTCAACTATCATCACCTAGTGCTCTTAATGCACCCTCCAAAACACCATCAACCAAAGATACTTCCTCATCCTCAATTGACTACATACCCAAATCACCAGCCTCATCAACATCACTTTCACCTAATGGTTACTTTAACTCATCAACATCTCCTCCTCCAAGAGTTTCTCCACCACCTCCAACTCAAGAAAATATATCAATAGACATCACTCTCACCCTTTTACCAATCACCCCACTTGATGTCCAATTTGATACTTCATCACCTTCACCACCTATCTTTGGTCATCCCATTCCTTGGAACCTTCTTGTGGCACATGGAGATTCATGCTTGTGTTGCATTCACAATCGTGACACATCATATTAGGGTTAAGAGATGAACTCTATATATAAGTTTTCATATATTGAACATATGCCTCACACCACCAACAACCCATGATCCCACCAACAAACTCCAACCATCTTCACCAAACTAAACATACTCTATGTTTAGTTTTCTCAAAATAATTGTCCATCTACCATTTTGCAAGCAAGTCCTACGGAGCTTTACTAGTTATAGAACTCTTTGTAGTTTAAAAATTTCATGAATGTTAGCATGTTATTTTCCTTATGTATGGCTTTTGAGTGTGGTTTTTTCATAACTATTTTACTTCAATGGAAAGATTATTGTTTGGTTACATTACTAGTAATGCCCATATTTTCCTTCGTGCTACATGTTAGAAAATTTGTAACTGTTCTAACTCGTTTTGTAGCCAAGAAACCATAGCTCGATTCCTTGGTGCCCTCGAACGAGGGGGAGCACACATCAAGGGGGAGCATTTATTCTGTCGATTTAACTAGCAATTCTCAACGATGTCTTTTTGATTCTACAAAAGGGGGAGAAATGATATGAAACTCACTAAATACTTGTTTAAAAATAATTTTACATTTAATAGTTTAAATTTTGTAATCATCCCAAAAGGGGAATTGTTGATAAAATATAATGCCTAAAAACATTAATAATATTTTTTTCACATCTTTACGTTTTGATAATCACAAAATATAAAAACCTTCCAACGTAAAATTAAATGTAACAGTAATATAGTAGTAAATTCTCCATTTCAACATATTACATCAACTTAAAGGTATGAATAAATAATGCTTAATGCATTTTATGATCAAAGGAATTTTTATTCAACCACACACTTTAATAAAATGTGTAGAACATTTTTATAAACATTACAAAACATTTTCTACAATTAAAAGAAATGTTTTATTCAAAATAAACATTTTTAAATTTAAATTTTCGGACCTAAAACGGCTAGAAAAGTTCCAGAAAATTCCCCTTACACAAAAGACAAACTAGGGAAGTCCTAGTCTTGGGCGTCCCCCTTAAATACATGGTCGCCCCCCTTAAAATTAAAGGGACCGCCCACCTATTTAAGAGGACCGCCCCTAGGTAGACGCTCCCCCAGTTGGTCCTATACATTCTGGACATTTCCCTACAATTTTATCACCTTTTGCACTCATTCTTTCTGCTCAAAATAGCCCACGTATCCTCTTTAAAATCCTTTAATCATTTAATCATAAAGCTTTGTTTCCAAGTGATCCAAGCTTAATCCACAATAACAATAAAGATAATACTGTCATCATCAATGAGAGAAGTATTACACACAAGTGTGTATTGAAAAATCTGTGATGCAACCATATCACATATTTGTAAATCATTTATATATCTTGTATTTGTGTGTAGTAGCTAGATCTTGGCGATCTTTATAAGTATAGTTAGATCGTGGTGATCTTACCAAGTAGTGCTAGATAGTAGTGATATAAGTAGTGCGGTGAAGTAAAGTTGTGAAGAAGTCTTGAAGTTATGAAGTCGTGAACAAGTCGTGAAGATGTGAAGTCGTGAACAAGTCGTGAAGTTGTGTTGTGATAGATTGGTTCTAGCTAAGATTAGAACTTGACATTTATCTTTGTGTCATAAATCGGTGTAAGCAACGTTGTGTACGGTTTTCTCCCGCCATAACGAGTTTGTTTGACATATGAAAGAAAACTCTCGATTGGTGCTTCGGAGATGGAGTAGGGCGAAGAGGTGCCTATCGTTATCGAACACTATAATCCTTGTGTTATGTTTGATGTTCTTACTCTTATCTCTTGTCTTACATTTCGTTCTCAAATCATTTTATTGATTGTTTAGATAAGTATATTGTTCATATTGTGCAAGTGTTGAACTCACATAAAGTCGAATCTAAAATTTTACTAACAATTTAAAACCTTTAATTAAAAAGCGGTAAACTATTCAACCCCCCTTTTGGTTTTCCACAAATATTATATTATTGCACTAAGCTTATGACACCGAAGCCTTAAGTAAATGTTATTTATAAGTTGTTGCCCTAAGCGGGTGCTTTGCCAAACACCCGAAGTTCCTCAAATGAAATGGCGTCCAACCCCCTCCCCCCACCAACCCGCCCCCCCCTCCACCGTTGGCCATGTATGTACCAGAACCTTGATAGGGAATTCAATCCCAACAATCTATTCACGCATTCACTGGCTATACTTTCACAAGTAACATTAACGATCAGATAGTGGGGCCTTTTGGAAAATGGAGGTAACTTATGCAATTTTATATCAGGATAGCATACAGTTGGAAAATACTTGAATTTATGTTTATAACATGTATCTCCCCACGAAGTTTAGAAAAAACATGTAAAGGTAAGACTCATTAACGCACCTAAACAGGGAAATCTGATTGATTGCAAAAGTAAATAAAGTAGACGTAACAACTTCGTCACGCAACCTTGAAGGTAATATGTCAAGTCTTAGTTTTGAATGATTAAATTCCAGAACTTTAATTCATAAAGTTTAAACATAAACCTTAATTTGGTTTAATTTATTTTGTGAAAATAATCGTATCACTGTTCGGCTATCATAAACAGAGGTCATGCATTAAACGTTGAGAGCCCTAGGACACTTTAACCTCGTAAATCCAGCAACTCATCAAAAGTCTACCCAATGAAATCCCGTCACATTGAAATTCCTATACGTGATTACGTTATAGTTTAAAATGATGAGGATTTTATCTTTTTAAGTTTCTTCAAAAACTAGTAGATGATAAATTATGTTAATATAATAACTAATTTGTTTTTAATAATGTTTCGATCGACTGATAAAAGACAAATGTGTCCGCCTATAATAAAATCTAGTCCTTAAAAATTGTAAATGTATTTTTATAATTAATATAAAAATATTACATTTTATACCTTTAAGAATACGAAAATGACAATATATACCCTTGGTATATATTAATTTACAAATTTAACCCTTTATAATAATATCATTTAAACATTTAAAACCTTTAACTTTGAAATATGGCAAAATAGGACCTTATGGTTTTAACTTTAGAGTAATTAAATTGCACTTTGGCCCAAAAGATTATAAGTTTCAATATTAACAATATAATACCCTTGTGCCTGATTTCGAGTATCCTCCCTTAGTCCAAACTTCCAAAATCTTTGTATTTTTAATCTCGAAAATCAATTTGCTGCATATAGCTTATTACTATAAGCTAAAATAAGTAAGTTTTACGATCTTGTAGCTTATGAAAAGAGCTTATGAGCTTAAAAATACAAAATGGGCATGTTTGGTTTATAAACAACAACTCGATGGGTTAGGGCTTTTAGGATTTGTTTTTAAGCTTATAAAAATGATAATTGAGCTTATAGAATAAGCTCATAACAACATCTTATGGCTTATAGCTTATTAGGGTTCGAAATTAGGGTATTAGGGTTTCAAAATGTTATTTAGGGCACAGTTTGGTTTAGGAAAACCAAACGAATGATTTTATGGTTCAAAGACATTTACAAGAGGCTTAATTAAAGCTTATAAAGGATTAAAAAATATCAAGAGCTTATAGAACAAGATCAAATGACTTACTAGGGCTTATATAGGTTCGAATGACTTGGTATGGATTGTGTAACCTTCGGGAATGAATCAAGAACCTTTTTATCTTACTGCTTGGTCCTTTCGTGGCTTATACTTCTTCTCTTTCTCTTCTTTGGCTCAAAATAGGTCAAGAACAAGTGTAGGTGTTTGATAAAATTTATGTGTTGTGAATTTGTATGTTGTGTGTTGTGTGTGGACTATATATATAAGGCAAGAAGAGGAGTAGTGGCCAAGTTGTATGGAGTAGTGGCCAAGGGTTAGTAAGGTGACTAAGGAGAGCTAGGAGGGTAGCTAGCAAGGTATATAGAGGTGAGGTGGTTTCGGTTTGCCAAGGAGGTGATGAGGGGTTGAGGTGGCGACATGGTGGTGGAAAGGGGGTGATTTTTGATTATGAAAGTTAATGGCTTTCCTTCGTAAATATAAATTCAAGTCATGATATCAACATTTAATTCCATGAAAAAAATATCAGTTTTGAAATTTTTTCCTGACGTATCATGACTTGTTTTCAAAAGCTTATTTGACCCTTGTGCATAGGCACCAATATCGGTATTTATCTCATCAGGTAACGGTATGACAGATACATCCCCCCAAGGCTTATCAACGTTGTCCTTATTTGATTTTGAATCATCGAGACAAATTACGTTGAAAGGAAATTGATCGTTAAAATATAAAACGTTTTGTTCCTCTTCATCATATTCGGACAATGATGTTTCATCTTTCAAATTAAATTCGCCTTAAAGTATATTGACTTGATTATTATCATTTGTTAAAAATTACCGTGTAATCTTCATCGTTGGATTCGTCAAACGATATTCTAAAGTCATATTCATTGTCGTTAAGAGGACTTACCATCGGTTCACACGAGAGTGTTGCCTGAGACGTAAACGTGTCATCAAAGACTATAGCTGGGAATTTGGTTTCAATAGATCTGAGGTTGTGAACTTCATCTTCATCCTAAATTCTACCATATGTAGCAGTTTCCCAGTTATACACCTTACCATGCCTACGAGCTTTTTCTTCCTCAAGCCTGATATACTCTTCCATGGTGATGTTAGGGTCGTCCATATTTACCTGTGATAAATTTGCTAGGAAAGAAAGCTGTTAAATAGCTTAATATGCTGTGTTCAGTAAACTAAATACGCCGTATTACCAAAACACAATATGCAAACAATAATACACAGAATTCTACACTAATCTAAATTACACTAATTAATCTAAATTTTACTAATCCTAAGGGTTAAGTTAATCTAATGTTAAAAACCAGAATATTAAATAAAATTCAAGATTAAAATTTCACTCCCCGGCAGCGGCACCAAAAACTTGATTGTGTCGTATTAATCTAAGCTAAACTAAACTAAAAATACTAATAAAATAAGAATTAAACAACTTTACTCCCCGGCAATTGCGTCAAAAACTTGATGTGTCATTGTGTCGGTGTTATTTATATATTCAAGTTTACTATTATTTTATGCCCGACTTTACAAAACAATACTTTTGGGCAGTGTACCCGGTTAGATGGAGTTTCGTGGTAAGTAGGGTGTCGATCACTAAGAGCGAGAGCGTTAATTCCTAATTCTATCAGTATTTTAGTTATCTAAGTTAAACCTACAACTAATGCAAAAGGGGGTTTCAGCCTGAGAGACTGGCACGGTTTTTGTATATAACTAAGTTTTGATGACAAGTAAGGCAATTACTACCACACACAAGAAGACAAACAAAGTTAGAGGAAGCGGTCAAAAAACGAATTTTAAGGAAAACATATCAACCATAAATAATCTAATAAAATGCAGGTTTGTTTATTGGTGCAATGATTGACTTATCTCGAAGGGCATATCATTCCTAGAGTTAGGCGGTACTTCTTCTTAAAACCTAGACATGCTAATTATGTCACAATTAGACGCATCCGCATAAAGTAAGCATTTGTTGATTATAATCTATCTTAGGAGATTAATAATGGTGCTCTTACTAAACCCTAACTCATCGAGACTTTACCTACTTACTGCTTAATGGCTCTTTATATACTAGTAGTCCATTGTCCGAGTCGTTACCAATAGAATCAGAACGTACTCGTTGATACCAAGGTCACCTTATGGTCTAACTAAGCTCACAATCTAAGGGCAAAGATAGGTCAATATTTGTGATCCTATGATTCTAGATATATAAATTGTAATATGAAGAGCTATCCAGGACTCTTAGCCTACACCCAAACAACACCGAAGTTGCAGCACATTAAATATGTAGGACTAGACCCAGTTGAATTATAGGTCGCATACTTAAGCACGCAAACAAGTATAAAATTGTCCCCCTCCAACATAAACAACTTAATGAAAAATTAAGCAATCAAGATAAACAAATCAAACATTAAATCTTCATAAACATGGCTGATACCTAAAGGTATCAGCCGATAGTCATTGTAAAAATACACACGGTTTGATATATGAACGATTAAAATAAAGAAACCTTAATCGAACGCGTATTCGGTTGCGCGAAGATTACAACAGTTTTCCTATGATCTTGAGGCTCTTTTCTGACCTTTTATGCTCCTTTATTCGTCTATTGGTTGACTTGGTGGTTTAGGGATTCACTTGCGATACCTAAACTGAGTTAGGGTCATTATTTATAAGGTCTGGAAGTCGGATCGATACGCCATATCAGGCGATGTGGGATATGGCGTATTGGGGATTTCTTGGAGTAAGGACCATGTTTGATATCTTCCAGAATATTTTATTACTATATCGTGAATACGGCGTATTGATGTCTCCTGGATACGGCGTATTGTATCTTTAATCCTTCGTGGTTATTTATGAAGTGTAGGCACGGATACGCCGTATCTTCTTGATGGATACGGCGTATTGAGGTAAAACTAGTTCCTTCTTCATCGTTGAACAAAGTATTATATATGGCGTATCGTTGATATGGATACGACGTATTCTTCAAAGTCAGACAATTGTCTTTTAATTCGTCAAAGTCTTGGATACGTCGTATATGTCTAGAATAATACGGCGTATTGGCTGTCAGATCAGTAGACTTTCTCGAACTCTTTGTTTATGCTCCAGAATGCGTGCTTTTTTGCTAATCTTCACCAAGTACTCCATAATTACTACAATTCTCAAATATAAACGATTAAGTAACAATTCCTTGCAATAATGATACAAAATGGGTTAATTACATGGGATAAATGATGCTATAAAATAGATGTTATTTGATGTCCTCGGTATATGATAAATAATGTTTGATACATAAAAAATGGTAAATATGTAAAAGTACCAAGTAATTTTCGTAACTTGATGCATAGTCTGGGAGGAGTTATGATTTTTTTTCTCTTTTGGCTAAAACTACGTCGTTTGGTATACCAAATGTAGGGGTGGCAATTTCTGACCCAACCTGAAACCGACACGAAAGTTAACAGGTTCAGGTTGAGTCTACATAGATTTTGGGTCGGGTTTGGGTCGACCTATCTAACTCGTTTATTTAACATGTCAAGTTCGGGTTCAGAATAAATTAAGCGGGTCGCGCAAACCCGTTTAATTTTTTTTTCTTAAATTATATATATATATATATATATATATATATATATATATATATATATATATATATATATATATAAATATATTTTATTAAAGGGGTTAAACGGGTCAACCCAAAATCCGTTTAACCTATTCAATTCGTATAACCTATTTAATCCACCAACGCAAGTATATATATGGGTTCGATGGGTTAGGTTCAGGTTATGTCAAAAGAGGTTAAGGTTAGCATAACTTACCCGATTATTTAAATGGGTCATGTTCGGGTTACAGTTTTCTGACCCGTCAACCTGTTAATTCAAACCCACCAATCGAAACCCGACCCGAATTGTCACCCCTAATCAAATGTATATATGTATAATGAGAAGTTAAATTTAATTATTCACTATTTACGTAAGTTAAAAGCATTTTAATGTTTAGTTTATTTTATCCGAAATATAATGAGCTTTTTATTGATATTTTTTATATAACAAAATTGCTAATAATTTACTCATTGCTAAAAATATAAGAAGCTAATAATAACTATTTAAATATTTTTTATTGGTATATTTATTAAATGAAATTGTTAAACATTTATTAGATATTTGAAATTAAATTTTGTTATATAAAAAAAATAATAAGTAAAATAAAAGTTTAAGCTCCAGAATGCGCGCTTTTTACTAATATTCACCAAGTACTGCGTATTTAATGCAATCCTCAAATATAAACGATTAAGTAACAATTCTTTGCAATAATTATACAAAATGGGTTAAATACACGGGATAAATGATGCTATAAAATAGACATTATTTGATGTCATCAAGGAGTATTGTGAAAAAAAAATTATGTATGAATAAACTCCTTGTGTATTATAAATGTTGGTTACGTGTTATAAAACCAACAAGTGATGAAGATGGTGCAACTATAAGCCATCTGTTGATTTTGAAGATAAGGCTAATATGTTCCGCAGGATCTCATTGTTACATCCAAAGCTAGCCCATTATTGAGATATGATCAGGTTTTCGCGCTTGTACACTTGGACTATAGATGAACAGTAGCCGGTTATGACCACCTTACTATTTGTTTTGTGTCTTTATTTAACACCAATTAAATGTGTTCTCATGCCTAATCCCTAATCTTTGGTATTACTCGAATGGGGAAATTGAATGCAATCATGTATGTCTATTCCATCGTTATGGATGTGTATATATGATTTGTCGCCCTTGTTGGTGTAACGC